>KZ651102.1:425641-469883 GCA_001010745.2 Gerris buenoi | reverse complement strand
ATATAAGGAATCTAACTTCTAAATTTCAAGGTTCTAGTGCAAATGGTTCCGGAGATATCGTCTAGTCAAATTTTGTATATAAATGGCCGCCATCTTGAATCAAGATGGCGGATTTTTAAAAAATTTCTTAGCGAGCACTTAGGAGGTTAGAGGAATACACCTACAAAATTTCATGGTCGTAGGTCCAGTGGTTTCAGAGATATCGTGATGTGTCAGTGAGTGAGTGAGTGGTATTTTGATTTTATATATATAGATTATAATACTTTTTTGGAGGCTTTAAATATTAATTAGTTTTTAACAGATTGTAACTTATTTTGAGCTTATTGAAAGAAAAATGATGATTAATTAACAGTAAAAGCTGCTAAAACCACCAAAAGGGAAGTAAAAATAATCTTCTAAATATTCACAGCTTACTTTTAACCATAATAAGTTTTATAAAAGGTATTTTTATTTTTTGCTGTTATACTTAGTATACAAATTTTAATAAATAAATTACTAATTTGAGGTTTATTAGCCAAAAACCTTTCAAATACTTCAAATTTTATAATAGTTATTTTTAAATTACCCGCGTAATCTAAGAACTTCCATTTACAAAATGTCAAATATTGGCTGACTGACTCATCCTGAAACAATTGGTGTAAAACTTGGACATTTGTCAGTTAGCTGCCTTCTATGACATAAATTTCTTTAGTGGAAGGGATTCAATCGGCCATTTTGGTTCAAGACCCCTGGTTAAAGTTTCACTGTAATGTGAATCACATAGATGTGAAAAGTTGCCAATTCTCGGTCTAATATCCTAAAGTTTTGCTAATAATGCGATCAAAATCATGCAAAAATAAACCCTAGTATATTAATGGTAAAAAAAGGGGATGAAAAAAAAAAAAAAACTAACATCAACCTTGCCATATTTATAATACTCTCAATTGAAATAAGACCTTCTAAAAAGATAATTTTAATATTTATTTATGTAGTTCCAAATTGCCAAATGACTATTATTTTTATTCTTCAAAGGTGCTTTTAGTCAACTCTTAAGTGAACTCTTTGAGCCAATTTCTTAGCAAATAGGCGAAAATAGATAACTAGAAACTACATGGTCTACGGAGAATGCACAATGGCTACTACTCAAGCTTCACTTTAGTTGTTTCCGTGTGCAAAATTTAGGGAAGATTAAATGACGGGAAGTGGTTCAAAATTGGTGGAAACGTGCGATGAAACTTACAAAGCAAAGTAATATAAGACCAGTAATAAAAAAAAGTTATTATTCGTTTGTTTCGTGATAAATTCACCAACGATTTAGATCGACTGTTTCTTTAATTTCAAACTTCGATATTTTCCGTGTTTTGTTCCTCCTACTTTCGTTCTATGAAAATGTTGGAGGAAATTTCATCGGATGAAGTTTGATGAGGGTGTAATTGGTCCTATTTCCTCAAGATGGAAGCGGGGGAAGGACTTGGGCCCTGCTTGGTTAAGTCCCCTCAACAGTGTCTTAATCAATGCTGATTCGCTCAGGTCTAAAGGCCGCCGAAACTATTTCCAGTTTACAGCCGTTTGGGCCCCGATGTCTTGGAAGCTTTAAAGTGCCCTAAAGCAGCCGTCCCAGAAATCCCTTTCTCTCTCCGGATAATTGAATCAAACCGAAAGGGCCCGATGTCTCTGGTTCCCCATTCCGAAATCTAAAGCAAGTCTTCAATTGCCTAAATTCTTCACTGTAGGGATTACAAATCCTCTCTGTAAATCCTTCAGAGTACTTAGCTAAATTTTAACCTAACCTTTATCGTCGAACTCTAACACCTATATAAACTTTCTAAGACAAATCGTTTATTTTCTTTTTACTTTACAAGTCTATTATAAATTATAAATACAATAAATTGACTCTTTTATCGTTGTTTTTAATAGAATTAGTAATAAACATTAAGAAGTGTATGTAGATTGATCATTTAAAAAAATTAACTTAATTGGAACAAAAGAAGAGATAATGAAAATTAAGTTACATATTAGAAACTTGAAATTAAATAAATAAAATACAATAGTATTGATCATATTCAGATTATGTGAATGGTTAAGAGGAAAAACTTTTTTCCTGAATTATTTTTTATTTTTTAGATTATCTGTGGGTAGTAAAATAAATTCAAACCTGCAATATTATCTCGTCTCTTTACTTCCTTTTGCATTCAAATTTTGGTAAGAATTCGAAAGCGATTAAAGGAGGAATCCGAACATCTTGTGAGAGCCACCCTTAATAAAAATACCACTAGTTCCAACTTGACTTTATGTAAGCTCATCTAGTCAAAGACATTATGTGTAATTCGGAAGTAAACTATGTCTGTAAATACAATGTTATAAAGCTTTTTAATGCTAAATTTTGTTTATTTTTGACGGACTAGATCATTTCGTATTTGAACGCCTAATTTACTTTTATCTTTAAGTAATTGTTAGGATTATACTTCTACGGAATTTTCTCTCGGGGTGTTCGGGGTGTTCTCCCTATGAATTCGCTGAGAACTAATAGGATTGTAAGTATTCAACAGGGTAATGTAAATACAACGCTTTTAAAGGCGCTTTTATCATTCTAAATAATCATCACTCTTCAAAGACATGCTAAAGTTTAAACATCTCTTCGAACAAGGACAAGATACTAGAAGAAGAATTATGAAGACGAATAATGTAACGAAACAGAGTCCGTAGGAGCTTTTCAAAAAGTATATTCATTCTATTTATCTAATGCAGAGGACATAAACATTAGTGAAACAGGAGCAAAGACAAATAAACGACGTTCTCTTTCCCTTAGAAATTTCATTGTATTTTCTTCTCGGGCGAGGGTATCCTAACAATAGATAAAGCTCTTTGAATCGGCCATTAAATGCCGTCCAAACAAGGGAGCGACGTCGTAAAAGGTGAGGTCGGAATAAAGGAGGTCATCGGTCGGTGTGCCGTGGTATAAGTAGCCATTACAATAACATAGAAATGTTCTGCGGTGAAATGTGCTCTAAGTTATAGAGACGATTTCAGTACGTACACGTGTTCCAGTGAGACGTAGTCAGTTTGCAAAGAACAGAGCGGAGGCAAGTTTAGGTAAAAGGGAGCTACAGACCTCGCCCTTTTTTCAGTTTTTTTTCCCTCCCTTCTAACAAGGCCTCATTACCTCTTTTCTACAAACGGGAAAATTACACGGTGGTATAAAAACACACACAAAAGACAAAAAGTGACAAAAGAGGAGGTGGGAACAAAGGTAGCGAAAAAGCAGGGAGACTTGTTAGCAGTGCCGAGCCTGGGGCTTGCAGAGTCTCTGCTACGCCTGTAGCCTTCTACCCTGCTATCAAAGAAACGAAACGACGTGACAACTGAATCAATAACATCGGACCGACAGGGCGTCGGTAATAACCAAGCCCACCCTCACTCTCTACCACGAGTTGTCAATAAAAACTACCACCAGCAAACACAAGAGAAACCTTAAGGTTTTTTAACAAAATAACACAGAGCTCGTAGCGATCTCTTCATAACTTTTCTCTGTCATACCGGATAACAGAAAAAAATGTGATGTGGAGATTCAAATATACGTGGACTTGTTTTTCTCCCTACAAACGCGCAAATACTATACTCCGACTTTGTACGACAAAGGTGATAAAAATGGTATCAAAATCCCGGTCTCAATTTCCTTTTTTTGTTCTCCTCGAATCCGAAATTTCGTGTTCCTATAACGTTAATACAACCCTTAAACACACCGAAACATGTTGCGGATTAATTAACATTCTTCAAAGTCTATACCGCAATTGAAAGAGACCGCAATAAAACAGAACCTTCTCTCATCTTTTAACTGTTGTAGAATGGTGGGAGTTATTAGATTGAATACCGACACCCACTATTTTTATACCAATATGCTCTTCTAATAAATCCATATCTTTTATTTTAAGTAAATATATTCTATAAAGCCTTTCAATAAACCCCTATTTTATATCCAATAACCTCTAGTTTTCATTTTTATTTACAATAAAATTTAAAGTAAATATTTGTCTGTAAAGTTGATTATATTTTTTCTCTTAAGAGCGTAGGATTTCGAGTAATAAAAATGGTTATGATTCATGAATATATTGTTACTGTGGTACTTAATATTCGAAAATAAATTATGTATACCTATATACATTTAGCTTATCTATAGCTAGATTAAGAATAACTTTCTTTCTCTTTGGATTTTTAAACGGAAGTGAATTTATTTAAACATTTGATTTAAAAAGAAAAATAAATAATAAATACTTGCTAATCAAAAAAATTAAATTAAAAATATAAATATGCGAAGCTCGCTCNATAACACAGAGCTCGTAGCGATCTCTTCATAACTTTTCTCTGTCATACCGGATAACAGAAAAAAATGTGATGTGGAGATTCAAATATACGTGGACTTGTTTTTCTCCCTACAAACGCGCAAATACTATACTCCGACTTTGTACGACAAAGGTGATAAAAATGGTATCAAAATCCCGGTCTCAATTTCCTTTTTTTGTTCTCCTCGAATCCGAAATTTCGTGTTCCTATAACGTTAATACAACCCTTAAACTCACCGAAACATGTTGCGGATTAATTAACATTCTTCAAAGTCTATACCGCAATTGAAAGAGACCGCAATAAAACAGAACCTTCTCTCATCTTTTAACTGTTGTAGAATGGTGGGAGTTATTAGATTGAATACCGACACCCACTATTTTTATACCAATATGCTCTTCTAATAAATCCATATCTTTTATTTTAAGTAAATATATTCTATAAAGCCTTTCAATAAACCCCTATTTTATATCCAATAACCTCTAGTTTTCATTTTTATTTACAATAAAATTTAAAGTAAATATTTGTCTGTAAAGTTGATTATATTTTTTCTCTTAAGAGCGTAGGATTTCGAGTAATAAAAATGGTTATGATTCATGAATATATTGTTACTGTGGTACTTAATATTCGAAAATAAATTATGTATACCTATATACATTTAGCTTATCTATAGCTAGATTAAGAATAACTTTCTTTCTCTTTGGATTTTTAAACGGAAGTGAATTTATTTAAACATTTGATTTAAAAAGAAAAATAAATAATAAATACTTGCTAATCAAAAAAATTAAATTAAAAATATAAATATGCGAAGCTCGCTCGGTTGCGACAATACATATGATAAAAGGACTAGTTAAATTACTCTGATGTGTTAAGTTGTGGATTAAAAACGATAATTTGGTCTTTAGTAAGAAATCTTCTTTTAAAATAACACTAATTTTTATATTGTACTCAGAGAGTGTTACGAAACGTGTTATTAATTATTTTTCGATGTCTTTTTTCTTAAGTTTATGTTTTAATTTTTCTTGTTATTCACTAAAACGATAAGTTGGAACACTTTACAAGAAGTTGGAATCACTTAACCAACAGTTGGGAACACCCACATTTGACCCGCACATTTGATTGCAAGTTAACATTTTTCTAGCCGAGCGACTCTAGCCTTAATCTCTAGAAAAATTTAGTGTCGATCACAGCGCGACAGTCGCTAGCGATCCTTCGAGAGTTCCACACGTGTATTTTTTCTGTGAACCTGAAAAGCACATATCCTCCGACTATGTCACAAAGGTGATAATAATTGTATTAATATGTCAGTCTCAATTTTCCTTCAGCCAGTCTTCTCAGGTTTTCAAGCTGTTTGTTTCCGCAGAAGATGTTACCCAAACATAATAGGTTTGTTCCAACAACACTTCAAACTAGTTTCAAACTGTACGACGCATGTGCATTAGCAAAAAGCGTTCAAATGTGGTCCGATGCGCATGCGTCGGACAGTTCCAGTGAAGTGTGGTTGGAACAAACCTAATAACTCAATATAATGTAAATATATTAGAAATTTAGATGATATTGCAACACATAAATTAGCTACGCTTTTTTAACAGAATAACATTTTTAAAAAGGATTACGTTATTATTTCTTCTTAACTCATAGTTACTGCAAGTTTCTCTTATTTTATGCTTGATATCTCCCTCAATTTAACTCAAAGAAGTCTAATAGTGAAGAGTTCAATCTAAAAATATTCCTGAAACTTGTCAACATCTTGTCTCAAATGAATTTTTATGAGTTGTACGAAACAAGCCTCATCGTTGCATGTTTTGAAAAGGTTATGCACTCTTTTTCGGGAAGTACTCATTATTTTCTCGGCCATCACATAATCATCTTCCTGCTCCATTAGTAAATACTCACGAAGGAGTCTTTCATGGAAGGTGATAATAAAATTCACTCATTATCAGTTCACATTTACCTTATCAACTGATGTGCTGCAACCGCTGCGCGCTGCTGAAGACTTGTTAGAAGAACGCACCTTCATCATTTTTGTGTCAGCGATAGAGGCTGAGTCGCTTCTAGGAAGACGTACCTTTAAAATAAATACTTTAAGGCTATAGAAAGGAGTTATGAGAAATAATTTAGGACAAGAAGAGACACATATCAGAAACAAATATAGTTAAATACAACATTTACCAGTTACCATAAAAATTATAATTTAAATAGATTTTCCTTGTTATTCCCAAGTTGAGGCGACATTACGCTTTCACTTCAAGCTTTAAGTCCTCCTTGAGAAGTCATTCCAACCCGTTCCTAGGGGACTTACATCCTTGTTCTTTTTGGGAGGACTTATTCCTGTTGCCTGTTGCCAATGTTAAAAAAATAAAACCGTGCCGAAATAAAAAGAAAAATAAAGAAAAGTGTAATGAGGGAATATTCTCGAGAAAACTTCCCTACAAACAGAAAAATTCAGGGGTAGAGGAAGTTCTTTAATTATCGAAACAGCATTTTCCCTTGAGGGGGGTTAAGCCGATAATTATCGCTATTAAACCACTTTCTTCTCACTTAAAAATAATCTTCTTAATTAATACTGACAATTAATTAACATCGGGACCCTGGAAAATTTCTCAAACAACTCAATATAAGGAAAAATAATTAGACAAAATCGCCTTCTTTCTTGCCTCTCTTTCACCCTCTTTTTGTATAAAGATTTATTATACCTATATAAATATTTTTTAAATCAAAATTTCCGATTTCATTTATCAAATTGAGCTTACTCAATAACCTAATGATATTAGACAAATAAAAAAAAATAACAGCAAACAAAAGTTCAATAATAAAGATATCCTTTTGCATGAAGACGCCTTACTTTATAATATAGAAGTCAATACTGAATGTATAAAGATGCCTTACTGTAAATATAAGCTATCCATAAAATAATAATGTGCTAATAACAATTTTAAATTTAATTTTAGTAATAAAATAGTTTGCCAATGTGAAATTTATTTAATTTCGCCCCGTTTTTTATTAAATCTGTCAAAATAGTTGTGATGTTATAACATGAATTAAAGTATCGAAAATGTATAGAGCTCACACGGTTTAAATTAATCTGGGGCTATATGTGGCCTACTGGACAAAAAGCTATTCAAATTTCATAAATATCAGATGAGTACTTTTAAAGCTTTAGGTGTAAATAAAAATGACATATGTTTGTGCACATATGGCAAAAAAAGAATGAGCGCAGAAGGTTAAAACTTATATGGGACCAACAATTGGCTTATTATAACCTACGATCCAAATTTAATCGAACGCGAAGCTTATAACATATTATTAAATCGTTGTCTGAAACAGATGTCTGTCTTGAAATAAAACATTATGTTTCTTCACAACGATCACATAGATTCAGTGTGTCCCTATACGGGCACCTAAACCAATGTCGATAGGGGTCAGGGGCCCCATTCAGTTCTGAAGGGGGTATTTTTTTTTTTTTTTTTTTTTGCTCGTCAATTTTATTTTGGCGGGGGCCACCAATTAATAATTATTAATTAATTATGTCCTGAAAATAAATAAAGGTAAATAAATAAAGGGTCATGAAAGAATCCTAGTTTTATTTATTACCGCAAATAAAGTAAAGGTATAAAATCATCAATATTACTATGGCATCTCCCATATATTGTTGTTTTCTCTTAATAAACAAGATTTTTGTGGTCACTTCTTAATTAATATTCCTAGTTAGAGAATGATTAAAATCCAATAATTCAATAGTTAGTTATGTTGAGTTGAGTTGAGAAGGGAGCGATGAATAAAACCGTCTCACGGTGGAGGAGGACAAAACTCGGAAGCAATAACCTCCCCCAAACTTTTGTTTTGTATAAACAAAGCCGCAAAACTTGCTCCTTCGAGTTTAAAATCACTTATAATCCTTAAATCCTTACTCCCCCCTCCCCTTACTTAGCCATAAAGTTATTTTATTATTAATTTAGAATTGAGAAAGTGGGGGTAGAGGAATATTTTATTAAATGTTTTACATTTATTCCGAGGGAAAATTTCAGGATCTTTTCATTTTTTTATTTTTAAAAAAGTTATAGCATTAATAAGAGGGGGGGGGGGAGGAATTATTTTAATATAGTTGGTGTTTAAATTGTGATAATTTATTCCTATTTAAAACAGTTAGGAAAAAACTTTACGATATCTAGCTATATCAATAATAATTTTATTTAAGATATTCGAGTCGAAATGTTGTTTTATAGAACAGTTTTACCACTCAACAATTTTATAAATAATGTCTAAATGTGGTTTCAGTAAATAATAACAAGATCATCTTTGAAAGGATTAATTTTTAGGAGTTTGTGCGAGTATTCTGTAAGAGTATTTCTGTAAGATATAAATAACTTATATCCTCATAAGTATAAAGAAACAGTCCCTCAAGCTTTCGGCTTCATAAAGCCGTCACCAGTACCGATTCCGGTATTCCGGTGCAACTAGAGTTACATTAGAAATAAAAAATTCAGTTGGCGAGTCATACGATGTCGGATACTAACGTAAGACACCATCTTAGTAGTATCTTATTGAGTCTATTTAATGTAGAACACATAATAGAGCTAATTTTTTTTAAAGAAATTTTACTTCCAGCGCTTATGGCGTCCGCCATTGTTGACCGAATCCTCTTTAAATCAAGTATTTGTTATTTTATTAATTTTTCCTAGAACTAGAGTTATTAAATATTTACTGGTGCAACTGTCATATTAAGAGAAGATGGTAATTAAGATAATCCATAATCATGGTTGATGATCGTTCGATCACTTCCCAGTCTAATTAGAGGGATTTTATTCCTAGAAGGATTTTATTTAAATTTTAAATTTTATTTAATTACCAGGCCTACATGATTTTAGGATACATAGCCACTAATACCTAGCATGAGCCCCGCGCGGAGCGTGGACTTAAAGCTAGTCATTTATATAATCGAGTAGTGTCCCGACGGTGACGACTCACCTTCAAATAATTTGTTTTTTCTAAAGGCCCCCATTCACGGTCAAAATGTTTGGGTAAACATTTTGACCGTGTTTAGGGTTGTTTGATGTTTGTGCAAGCATGATATTTGACGTGTATGGCCTACATTTGCCCGACAGCAGGTTTGGGCAAGCAAAATGTTTGATCGTGTATGAGGGGCCTTAAGCTAAGGCAACCGCATTATTTATTCTAATAAAAATGTGCGATTGTTTTGATTTGTTCGCCTTCAAAGAGATATAATAACTTGTCTAAATTAATTTACTTATTTTTACTTTTTAAGTATAGAATTAAGTCTGTTGCCACGGGCTTAACGGCTGGTATAGATAAAAAACACAAAAGCGTGAGGTATACTTGTCTTAGAAAATAGACGAACATTGTTTTTTTTTAAGCAATTTAATACTTTAAAAAAAAAAGATTGATAACGGTAAATCTGTTATATTGAATGATAACGAGAATATGGTTTTATAGTCTGAGTGGGATATTTAAAGTTATAGACTCTCATTTCCCATATATTGATTGCAGGTAGAGTGTTGTTAGGTGGTGGGAGCTAAGAACCCAGGATTATTAAGTTACTTTCAGTACAGGACCAGTTCTAATGATATGGGATAGTTGTTAGCTCAGACCCGGTACATATCCTGTATCATAATACCAAATGATCCGTGGAGAATTAGCGGTACCCTTGGTTTAGGGTACAAGGTACAGGTGAATCTGTGTGGGTAACTCTGTCTGGTCTCGAGCTCATCTCGTTACTCCGATCATATTCCACCGGATGTCGGGGCAGTTCATTGTGGGATCCACTTTGCAATATAAACTGGGCTTCCCTGTATTGTGACGGTGTTGTCCGTCGTGCTTGGATTTCTCTTTTTTCCCTTTAAGAAGCTCTATTAAGTATAAAGAACTTTTCTCTAGGTGTAGGATTACATGTTTATTTTGTTTATCTTAACTTGCATAAATAGCAATACAAATTTGATACAGTGTATCCAAAGATAGAGTACTCTTACATTCAAGAGGAAAAAGTTTCTTACTTTGGGTTTCTAAAAAAAGTAATACTTTATAAAAATTAACTCCTGATTGTTCTTTTACATCTTAAAGAATTATACTTTCTTGAGTTTTTGTAGAGNTTTCAGTTATTTGACGGTTAAAAAATATTATTAATTAATTTTATATTAATATATTAATAATATTAATTAATTTGATTTTGTTCTCTGAAAATAAATAATAAGCATTTTAATAATAAACAAAACGTTTACGTCGAGGGCCTGGTTATTAGCATGGATAAGAAAACGGAAATATCCAATATTCCCCTTGAACACGTTTAAAATGCTTAAAGAGAATTCATTAGCAAAGGCGAAATTTGCGCAAAAGTAGGTGGCAATAAAATATAAAATATTGATGAATGATATTTTCTTTTCTAAGTTTTTGTTTCAACACTGTTGAGTTATTTTAATAGTTATTTTCTAATAAGGTGTAAATATTAGAATTATAAATTACATTTAGTCCATTTTAATAATACATGGTCACTTGCAAATAGTCGGGTGTCTATAATTTTGGATGAGTTGTAGGGATCAAGGCCTCTAGTAAAGCAGCAAAGTTACGTGAAATAAGTCAGAAAATGACAGACTTTTTTTCTGCTTTTGCTCAATATCTTCTGTCCCTATGCATCGGAGAACAAAACTAGATAATACATGTAATGTAGAGGAAAAAATGTTCTACAAATTTTATATTTGTAATTAAACCCTTATTTTATAAATAAAAACGGAAAGTGTCTCTTCTGATTTACACTATACTATATTATTCCTACAAACTATATATATTTTTAAATTTAAATATTTATGGAAAACATATGGTACAAGACCATAAAGTATATTGATCATATACCTACTAGTGTATCTTAGATCATCATCGTCATGTACCTATGAGGATAGTAATAGGTATCAAAAACAACATTTTTTTACATAAATTTATTGTTTATTGTTTCCTTACTAAAATGAAATAAGATTGTATTAAAGTATTCCCTAATTGTATTTCTAAACTTGTGTAAATTAAGTTAAAATATGGAATTTATAACATCAAATTAAAGGGAAATAGAACAATTAGGTATTTAAATTACATTTCACTCAAATTAGTTTACTAAATGATTTTAAAATTTCTGATATATAATGATTAATGATAATACAATTACAATAATAGGCTGTATCACATTTCAATGATGATGCAGCCTTGTAATTGGATATAATTATTACTAGATGGCTGAAGTGGGTCAAAAAGAAATTAGATCAATACTTCATACGATACGTTTCACTGTATTTCATTCAATTGTTATTAATGTCGTTTAAAAAAAGAATGAATGTGTGCTAAATTAGTCCAAATTTTTTTAAATTATTTTAAAGAAAAATTGTTTAAATAAGTTTATTTTAAACTATATCATCATTTAAAATAGTTATTATAAGTCTACTTGGAACCGATACTGTCCATCAGTTCCAGTTGTACAAATGGTCATTGATCAGTGGTGCAGGACGTTGTTTTGATCCAAGGTACAGGACGGTGCGTTTTTTCGAACTTTACCTTCTTAACATTCTAGATTATGTTTAAAACTGATAGGCATAACTAATTAGTCACTAATAAGCAGTGATCCAAGTAAAATCTAATATGAAACACAAAGTAAAATTGTCAACTTGAAAAAAAAAAAAAAAAAAAAGTGAGCTAAAAAATTCTATTTTACTCAACAATAGCACATGGAAAATCACTCTTTCTTGCGCTTGGGTGTCACTCCTGAATTATAATAAATGCAAAACTTCAAATAAATATTTGTGTAAATACTGTCTTTATATCCTTATAATTCTCAATTGTTTATGAACATTATTTTTACCCATTTTGTTTTTCACCTGCATTATACTTCTCTTATCATATTATGAACTTAGTTAACTTACAAAAAATTACATTCATTTAGTACCAAGAAGAACAATATCTTTCTTAGCTAGTTTAATTACTTAGTCCATTGTTATTTATTAAGGGATCAGATAAAAATAGACTGCCAATTAGTGTGGCACATAGCTTCCTCGCATTCTATCATGTACTTTATTGTCATATTAACATTAACATTACATTACTTTATTGTAATATTTTATTGTTTATTGGGTAGGAATAATTAACCGTTTTTAATCATCTTTAACACTTCATAGGGAGTGGCTGTAGGTTTTACTAAAAAATTGAATTCGAAAAAAATGTTTTTCTCATTGAATAGATGAGGTTTGATTTTTTCCCCGACCAAAAATTCCAATTTTAAATTTGAAGTCGACGTTTACGTGAACGTTACACGTGAACGCTTGGACGGATATTGTTGTCCAATGAACTCTTCCTGGGCATTGGTAAAATGAACATATCTACCAAATTTCATCAAAATCGGTCGTCATTTACACAAGTTATCGTCGCACGTTTCATGATTCACGGACACACAGACCGACAGTCAGACACGGAACCAAACATTTTCCTTGATGTCTGAAACGGATTTCTGTCTTGGAATTTTTAAAATCGGAGGTATAAAACTATTTTGTTCTCAAAAGTGAACACAATGCTTCCGTTACCTTCGGTAAGCTCGGAAGCAATAACCAATTCGTTTGTTTATATTAAAGTGAGGAATTCAATGCAGCACAAACATTACGGATTTTATTTTGTTGAAAGTTATAGCTTAGTTTAGTTTCCACATTCCACAGAGTTTGATGGTGTTAAAAATTGAAGGTCTATTTCAGTTATTTGACGGTTGGCATATCGGTGGTAAGGTCCCTAACTATTCTAAACAGGGCCACATGCCGGGTGGTGAGATAGGGGCAGGTTCTTTGCATGTGGTTCGCCCTGGGATGGGGTTATGCCACACGTGAAGGCTCTTCAACTGCCGTCAACTAACATGTGCTTCTACTTCTTTCCTTGCCTCTTTTATCTCTAGCTTCTTTCTTATGCACTCACCAACCTTTCATAACAATTCTATTTATTTATTTCGTTTTTTTTTAAACATACCATAGAAGAAACACAAGCCTGACTTATTGTACAAAGAACTAACTAGTAGAATAGAAATTGTAGCAGAATAAAATAAGAGCGGTAAGACAAAAAAAAACCAAGTAACATTTGCAACAAATATGTACGTGTTACGAATATCCAATAATAGTTTAGACGTGAGGGGGTTCTAATGAAAAATAAAACCAATTAAGTAACAGAATTAAAAAAGCCTCTTATATTACCGTCAATCTTATCTATTGCTTCCAATGGCAATGTACGTGTTAAATAAAGCACTTAGATCAATATAGTATAACTTTTTTTATATATCACTTATATTAGAGAAATAGAAATAAAATGTTAAATATTATAAGAAAAAAATCTGTCCGAAACATGTTTCATAATGAAATTTTCTTTGTGCTAGATTCCTTTCTGCATTTTCTTATCCAGAAGACGTATTGGAACGAAGTTCCTTGTGGCACGTTCTGGAGCCCGGGAGTGAATCCAAAAAAAAACGATCAAAATCACCCTCACAAAATAACCGTCTCGAAATCTACCGATGACGATAACTTGAGTAAAAGATGACCGAGTTAATTGAAATTTGGTACACATGTTCATTTTAATAATGCGTTGGCTGAGTTTGTTAGATCCGCCCAAGCGTTCACGCGCAACGCTCGTGTAAACGTAAGCTTAATATTTAAAATTAGAATTTTAGGACAGTAAAAAATTCTAACTTCATCTATTTAATGAGACAAACAACTTTTTTATATATATTTTTTTAGTAAAAAAAGAAACACCGACACTGCTATGATGTGACAAAGATCGCTAAATTTATTAAAGCAAACCTAAACGATTAAAATAAGGTTTTTTCCAACCGCCAGTTCCGAATCAGTTTCGGATTAATCCCTGATTGACATAATGCGCATGCGCGATAATTGACCGTTGGGAATTGATTTGTGATTTCGTTTTTGTTGGAACGTTCCTTTCTCGAACCATACTGTTTGTTGATGTGGTAGGTTTTAGCACTGTTATAAAAAAAACAGTAATAATCTTTACTTAACTTTAAATAAGATTTGAATCACAAGAAAGGAAAATAATAGGCGAGCGAAATCAAAACAAAAACAATAAAGTGGAAGGTTACGTTTCTGTTCTCCGAAATTCAATCCCAAACTACTAGTCCCTGCCTCCGATCGCTGACTGCTCTGACTGGTACCAAACCAATCCGTGATTCAATCAGAGCGTGGTTGGAACGTCCGACTAACAGTCAGAGTTTGAGTTTAGGCTTCGTTGGAACGCCCTGTTCATAATGCGCATGCGTCGACAGTTCCAAACCAGTTTGGAAGTGCGGTTGGAACAAACCTATAAAGAAAACAACGGTTTTACCGATATGTTATGTTTTAACGTATCGATTTAAATGAAACATTGTATACATCACCTATAGTACAATTGAAACAACCATGTAAAATTTCAACCTGATACAAGATGAAGTTTTTGTGATTTAGTGATTTATATTTTTTATTATAATATTTAATTGGAGTAATATGCCGACGGAGTCTTAGAGGACAGTTCTTTTCCGTCCCTACATCTATCTGCTTTAACTATAAATTCTTTATTAACTTTTTTCTCAATAAACAATTCGTTATTTATTGAAAGACACTCGCTTCAAAGATAATAAAAAGCATTTAATTTGCCTTAACTTCGCTAGTACAAATAATTAGTTACTTTTAATGTGGTCTCTTTTCTAACTCCACAATTTTGCTTCCGAGTTTACCGAAGGTAATGGAAGCATTGTGTTCACTTTTGAGAACAAAAATGTTTTATGCCACCGATTTTAAAAATTCCAAGACAGAAATCCGTTTCAGACATCAGGGAACATTTTCGCATCCGTGTCTGTCTGTCGGTCTTTGTGTCCGCGAATCATGAAACGTGCGACAATAGCTTGAGTAAATGTCGACCGATTTTGATGAAATTTGGTAGACACGTTCATTTTACCAATGCCCAGGACGAGTTCGTTGGACAACGTTATCNCAGTGTATTTTTATGTGCAAAATAAATACAAGTCTTAATTATTACATTCATTTTTCTTTTTTTACCATCAATATTTCATAATCCCGATTTAGTGAACTACTCGATATATCGTATTTTATCTTCGACCCCTTGAAGATACGATATATCGGGATTCTACTGTAATGAAACGTTAATCTTACTATAACAATAAACTACATGATAGGATGCGAGGAAGCTATGTGCCACACTAATTGGCAGTGTATTTTAATAAAAAAATTGATTTTATAATTTATATTTAATGAAAAGCGTAAGCAACTTCTTTCTCCAAATTTGATATTATCTGGAAAACTCGATTTTTTATTTTATTTTATTTTATTTTATTTTTCATCTTCTTCTTTTTGCTTGAAAACGGTTTAAGGCCAGGCCACACCTGTCCGCACCGTGCCCGCACCGTATGACGGCCGTGTGTTGGACAACACTCGGTGAGGAATAACCCTAGGGAAATGGTAGTCATGGTCCACACCTCTCCGCATCAACTCCACACCGTGCCCGCACCGACACTTTTTAACATTTCCTTAGGTTTATTCCCCACCGAGTGTTGTCCAACACACGGCCGTCATACGATGCGGACAAGTGTGGCCCGGCCTTTATGTGGTTATTTATTAAAATTAAATTTAAAGTTTTGTGTCTTTACGCTACTTCCTCTGTAAATACACTGCGAAAATATCAATTTCTGTCGATATTAAAAATAATGTAATTTCGCTTAAACAATCACATTTTAATCTAATGTACCTTAAGGTAAAATATTTGGTCCGCTAGTTTTCATTCTGTTTTGTTTTTTTACTTATTTTTAAACAAAATAGATGGACATAAAGCGGCTGTTATATAAAATGGATTATACATTCAAAACAAACCTATGTTATAATGTTTGAAAATACCAATGTACCTACCGATAAATTTATATAAGAAAAAATGAATGTCCCTATTTTATCCGATATTGACTATAATTTAATCTCTTCTACCTCTACTAAAATTCGACTTGGATTTATTGTTTGAGAAAAATAAGGTGAAAATAAGAGCTTTTCACCTTTATAAATAGGGGAAATAGTGAGAAAAGAGAAGCGGAGGAAAGCATGTTTTCCTTGCCTGTTTTTTTTTCCTACACTATATTATTTTCTTGTCCTTTGAAGTGAAATAAGTTCAAAATTAAGCAAAAGGAAAATGTCGAAGAGAAAAACATCTCTTACTTACGAACACCATAATTTCCTCCTTCTTATCATCTTCACTATTTTCATTTTTTATTAAACTAATTTTTTTTTTCTCTCTTCATTTTTCATCATTAGGAGAAAAAACAATTCCATCTAACTTTTTGTTGTTTATCATTTCAAATAATAATTGACTTATTATTAAATTATATAGATCCAATGGATAAAACTATCTTTCCGCGAAATGACTTGTTCTTTCTCATATTCGAATACACAAGATTGAGTGTTCTTCATTTATTTAGTATTTCTGGGTTTTCATTGTTACCTTTCATTGTGTAACTGTGAAAACTCGAGACAACTAATAAAACTAACTCCGCTCAGACTGAGAATCGAACCCAATATCTCAACCCTTGAGTGTTTAGCTATTTTCTCAGGAACTTTCTTCCCGGAAAAACTACATAAATGCTTATAGATATTTTTTGGGAAGACTACTTTGTAGCATTTTAAATCAAATGCACCGAAACTGTCACAAGAAATATTTATCTTACTTTTTTTCAGTGTTTTTTTGAAAATTTGGGCACAAAATTTAAAGCTAAAATTTATTTTTTCAATAACTCCTGGAGATATGATAATTCTGAATATATATCACAAATTTATCATATTGCTATTGAATTTTTTCGCTTTAACAATTCTTTCTCTCTCCATATATACAACACATATAAGATAAAGGTAAAAGAACCAGAGATATTTTTGAGTGTCCATCGTCTACAAATTGATGTTATAACAAATTCATTTTAAATCGCATCTTTTATTCTACAATCTTGTACCGAATTTCAAATAACTAGCGTTTTTAGTTTCTGATTTTTTCCTTCGTTTTAACTACAAAAATGATATTTTTAAAATACATAGTCAGTACTGATTATAGTAGGAGATAGTTTAAAAAACTGAATAGTAGATGGCTGCACATTATGTTATAATAGGTCAATAAACATTTATATATATATTACTAGCCAGATGATACCTGTACTTTGATAATGTAACGTATTGTTATTTTTTTCTTTAATTTGATTTGTGGAAACTACTGGCTAAAAACATTATTATATTTTAGGTTATTAAATGTCTGTATTTTTAAAAATTTTGAAATAAAAAAGCAACTACTCAAAAACATATGTATTTTCATAACTCTATTCGTACGTTTGTAATTTATAAAAATGCTTTTCTCGCTTGGGAAAGGCTTTGATCGTGAAGTATTGATTATTTACGAAAACCTTATAATCATTAAAAACAATATTTCATAGTTGCGACTCTCTCTTTTGTTTAGTAGTTAATACGAATTTCCATGTACTCTTTTTTCTATGCCCTATTTTTTACAGCGGCATATTCAATAACAAAATACTTCTCTCATTGTAACTCGTTTGTATCTACACGGGAAGAAAAAAAAATATATTTCGCTAATTCTTGTACCTTTTTTTAGATATCTCAGTGATTAACGGGTTTAAAATCCATATAAAATGTATATACATATATATAAACGTATTCACAGCACACAAGGGGCCACTGTAGAAAAGGGGATGTTCGAATAGCTATAGGATACGCGAGAGCCGATGCTCAGTGAGTTTTTTTTTTTTCCCCCCTATTTCTGGAAACAATACGTCAAAATGAATTATGATCGTTACACCGTTTTAAAAAATCTTTCCATTGGGGTTTTTACGTTGTGTTAGTTTTTGTGTTCGGGGTAGCAATTGTTATCGAGCGAATTGCGGGTAGGTGTTAGTGTAAGTATGTTACGTGTTACGGCCGCAATTCTTCGCTATCACTCTCCCCTTTACACCAGCTAGCTGTGGACTTCACCCCGATAATAACCTGTGAATTGCCTGGTTTCCCCCCCGCGTGTGTTTTTGGTTTTATTGGAGAGAAAAAAAAAATGAAAATGAATGACGAAAAAAGTGCATTTTTTTCTTTCATATTTTTTTTTTTTTTGTGCATTTTTTTTCTTGCATTATAGAAGGATTTATAGATGTAAATATAACTTTTTTTTTAGTCCCTTTTTTTGTTAACAATTATTTTTAATGTACATATTTTTAATATATTTTCAAATTAAACTGAAGTTAATGATTAACCGAGAAGATAATTAGTAATAATAATGTTAATGTACCTTATCCTATTCTAGCTTAAACATTTGTTTCAGTTTTTAACATAACTCCGCCTTTTAAATCCCCTTTCCATATTATATGCAGTTTACATAGAGGCAAAGTTTTGTGATTGTATAAAAATTCGATTTTGAGTTGCCATATTGGATTTCCATATAACAAGGTTCCTAAAAAAATTGTTGTATAAAAAATGTATGTCTTTTGACTGTTGTCTATCTTCTGTCGAATGTGCAGAAGCGAGAAACCTGTTTTCGATCTATTAATTTTAAATTGAACCCGTTGCAATATGCAGATATTTTACAGTGATAATGGTTATTACATTCAATTATTGCATGTGGTCCTAGGTTATTAAACTACGAGTATATCTTATTGCAAAGGAAACTTTATAGTTAGCTAATTGCTTCAACAATTTATGACAATTGGTTGAAAATTGGTCTGATAATTACATAAGATTTATATGATAAGGTAATTTAACTTATTTGATTAAGTAATTAATTATCAGATTAATCATTAAGATAGATTATTGAGTTATAATTATTATATTAGTACTTTTATTTATTTTTATCTTATATACGTAGTACACATAGAGAGTATTAAGATAGCTCTTAAAAATTCTATTGACATTTTCATTGATTTTTCACGTTTTAGACCCCCTAAATATAACTTGTGTTTTATAATAAAACATGTCTGTCAGCCTTTTGTCTGTGATGTCGTGAGGAGCCTTCATTACTGGGTTGATTGAGTGAAATTTGGCATACATGTTCAGAAAAATGATACCCTTAGGCAAAATCAAGATATTATGATTTTTACATTTGGGAGCGCCAACCTAAAACTCTGAGAGAAATGAGAATAAACATTTTTCTAAAGCACATAGATTTTTATAAAACATATATATAACAGTTGAGAGTCTAATCGCATATAAGCAAAAAATACCTGGGGAAAAAATTTCCTGAGAAAATAGCTATAATTGCAGAAGGTAGGGTTCGACTACAAAACACTGGACCAAGTAAATAGATTTTTCCAACAACACATTAAACTAGTTTGAAACTGTCCGACGCATGCACATCCACAATTGAACGTTTTTTGCTAATGCGCATGCGTCGGACAGTTTCAAACTAGTTTGAAGTGTTGTTGGAACCAACATATATTATGTACTCGTATTTGAGAATGCTAATTAACGGTCAATTACTGCAAATTAATGATGTACCTTTAACATTTATATTTTTTAAGGACAATTTATTTTTTCCTTATATTTTCTTCAACATGAAAGTGATAATGTATTCTGTTATTTTACCCTCTTTTGAAAATCGTTAAAAAATATATAAAATATTATATGAAATATCCAATTATCCTCAATAATGACCGATCTAAAAATATAATAATCTGCTTTTTAAACATTTGCTACTCTCCAATAAGCGAATCCAGATGACTTATTAAATTTATTTTTTTGATGTCGCTAATTAACAGTTAAGGAAGCAAAAAGAGTAAATTGGGCTACTTCTTAGTAGTGGAGAAATGAAAGCATTAATGGTTATATTTCGTTTTTCATGTTTTCAAGACGAGAATATAGCTATTTTTTTTATTAATTATATTATTAACTGGATAATCAGAATTAAAGACGAAATATCTGAGTTGTTGCAAGTAAAAAAATCAGAAAGAGAGGAAAAAAAACGGGTAAAAATATTTTTAGTATTACGCTCCAACCTTGAAATTAACCAAGACCTTTGTCCGTGGGAATCATCCCGTTTCCTCGCCACTTCTTCCAATAAACTTTAAAAAAAATTAAAAATAACTTCATTTTTTCTTTTAGTTTTTCTTCATTACTTATTCGGTTATTTTTCTGTTGCTAGGATAATTAGTGCTAAGGAGTGAACTAATTCTCCTCTAGACTTTTAATTAGACATACTATTTTTAATTTGAAAAAAAAAAAAAAATCTTGAATGTTTCTGTTATTTTTATTAATTAAAAAGCTTACGAAAAATATTACTTAAATAAATTTAAAACCCACACACACACTTAATNTATAAATGGAGGAAAATATTTTAATTCATTAGTGGATTATATTTTATATGTATGTAACTATTTAATTAAGTTAATTATATGATGTGGTTATTATAGGTTTCAAATTTTAAAAATGTATTCATTCAAATTATAAATTGCATGGTATGAACAGATTGCATTAATGAGACCCAATTATTTATTTATTTATAATATAAATAAATAAATACGGGTGAATTGATACCTATAATTTAGTCATTTGCTGTGTTTATAATGAATTTAAAATTACATTAAATAAATCCGTTCTTATTTTAGATATTATTCTTTTATAAATTATCTAAATCAATTTTAATGTAATAGATAATATTCATAATCAATAAAATTATACGTGCAAGGAAACAAACCTAACTACTTACTTTCATAATCAATGTTTTGAGTAGAGATCCTAATAGATAATATTCATAATCAATGTTTTGAGTAGAGATCCTAATAGATAATATTCATAATCAATGTTTTGAGTAGAGATTCTAATAGATAACATTCATAATCAATGTTTTGAGTAGAGATCTTTAAAGATAAACAGTAACACATCAAAAGATATATTCTTTTTACTGGTCTTACATTACTTTGCTTTGTAAGTTTCATCGCACGTTACCGTTGCCTAATTTTGAACCACATCCCGTCTTTCAATCTTCCCCAAATTTTGCACATGGAAACAATTAAGGTGAAGAATGCAGAAACCAAAAAAAAAAAAAAATGGTCTTATATTACTTTGCATTGAAAGTTTTATCGCACACCTATTACCTCAATTTGGAACCACTTCCCGTCTTTCAATCTATCCCAAATTTTGCACATAGAAATGATTAAGAGTGAAGAATACTGAAACCAAAAAAAGGACCAGTTTTTTTAAAAATTGTATTTTTTATAGATTATTTTAAATAGAACATGGGTTGAATAAAACAAATATTGCATGTTTCCCCATATAGAAATCTGGATCTGTTGGAATACTCTTTTTAATAAATAATTATAATGTATTTTTTTTTAATATATACCTTTTATATTGCCCCCAAAAGATTAATTATAGACATTAAAATCTCACAGGATGATGTTGTGATCTTTGTGCCCCAAGGCAAGAACATATAATTTAAATATTCCTAAATTATAATTATAATTGAGTAAATCTTCACCTTTACTAATTTATTGCCGTTGGGCAAAAGAAGAACAAGGTTATACAAGTAATCAAAAAATTAGATGACTATTTGAAAAATCAATTTTGGAAAAGATAGATTTAAATCGGAAAAACGATCTAACAATTTATTCAAGGATAATAATAAAATTCAAATATGATTTTTTTTTTTTTTATTTGCTATTATGCTACGAGTAATTATTTATTGCTTTGTGCCATATTTAGTTTTAATATTTGTTATATATTTTATTAAGTACAAATTAAATTTAAATGCTTATTACGCCTCGTGTTATAATGGACAGGTTTTCTAGTACTGGATAATTATTTGGTTTAAGTTTATCCAGATTAGTTTGTAGAATTCGTTGGGTTTGCGGTTTTTCTCGTCGGTTTCGAAGCGGAGCCCGCATCATCGTATCCTTTTATCCTCGAGCTTAGACTTAAGGACTTTAACAAGGCTACCAGAAACTACCATCAGGAGTCTACAAGAAAAGAGGTCCTGCCTGAAAGCGGAACATTTGTTGAAAAAAAATCACTACAAGGAGTCAAAGACCTCTGACTGCCGTCTCTACTCTCTACTAACACCGAGACTTGGAACTCGCCCTTATTCTTTTCAATTAGTTGCCTCTATCTCACAGTCCAAACTTTATTATCCTTTCTTCATCGAGGAACAGGGTTCTGCGGGTTCCACCCGCCGCCTCTTAAAAACCTGTTTAAATCCTTCCTTTACAAGTTATCCTTTCCTTTTTCTTTACATCACTCAGGACTTACTTAGTAATCAAAAAAACAAATCGACTTTTTTTTTAAATCGGTACAATTTAAGAGCTGGATGCAAAAGAAAAAAGGATTAGATCCTCCCTCACCAAAAAAAAGCATTAATTAAATCCAAATTTATTTTTTTATTGGTTTCTTCTTCGTCTTTCTTTTTTGTCCTTTTTCCCTTTTAATTTTATAGCTATCGTAAAAAGAAGAAATAAAAATATGTTTACTTGTTCGTTTACTTTATATCAGGAGCAAGTTCGAAATGATCCGAGCCAATTTAGTTTCTTAAAATTTTTAGCATATTGTAATAAAATGGTTCACACAAACTAATTTAATCAAAATAATAAAAAAAATAATAAAAATTGGTGTTATTTTTAAAGTAGTTTTGCTTTCTCATGTATTATACTTAACACCTTAGGATCATCGTTTTTTATAACACCTAACGCGTCAAAAAATCAGTTTTACGATCCTATTTTATATTTATATGGTATGTTTTCAGTTTAAGTTTCAAAAAACGAAACTGAGAAGGAATCATTAAATGAAATATACAGACTTGATCTGGATTTGTTGTGACTTGTCTTCGTATTTTTATCCTTCATATTCACACATTTATATTAAAACAGCTTTCCATTATATTATTTAGGGTCCGTAGGCAAAAGCAAGGACTCTTAAGGCCCCCATAAACGCGGTCAAAATGTTTGCGCAAACATGATGTTTGACGAGTATGGCCTAAAATTGCCTGACATCAGGTTTGCGCAAAATGTTTGATTGTCTGTCTGCATCGAACATGATCTCCGAAAGACTCGACGCAAAAATCTGAAGCTTTCCAGTAATATTATGTGTAATTACTTACACAGAAAAATTATATGAGCCCCTAAAAGAGGATAACTAGGGGTTGAAGTTTAAAGGGCTGAACATTTATTTTAAGGGCAACGCGTAATGTGGGGTTGTTAAATGAAAGAGGAGGACGCCCTGAGTACAATGTATTTGGCTTCGATTTTGTACTAATTTATCTGTCATATCTGTCATTAGCGTCATTTGTCCCTAAAAAATGTCGTTTTATATGTTCCCCCTATGTGCGTGTGTGAATAAATCTGAAAAAAATCATAGTTTTTCTTTATAAAAATTATAAAATAGTTTTTAAGAAATTTTTATATGTCGTATTTAGTGATAAAAAGCCCCTACCCCCCCTATAAAATCTTAAGAATTTATTATGCTGTAGAAACGGATTAAACTGGATACTTCGGAGTAGTTTTATTGCTTATGGATAGTAAAAATGCAAATAAAGAATTTTGTTTTACGCCACTATAATAAATAGTTCTAAAGTTAGAGTTAACTTTAATAAAAAAAACTTTTAAAAGGGTGTCTTCTAAGGCTGGTTAACAAACTAGTCATATTTATTTAAATTGCCTACGATCCCTTTGTGTGCGCCCTGCGATCCCTTTGTGTGTGCTTAAGGCTTATACTTGGCCATTTCTTGAATTTATTTTTCGTATAATTCGTAGTTATCATTCGTTGTTTTGTTTCTTTGCATTTTATTTCACCATTATTAAATTACCTATAATTTATCACCTTTCCTATAATTTATTAACCATATGCAATTTTGTGAGGAATTTTGAGATGGCAAATAGGATTCAGAGAATTTAGATAACAATGAAACTACACTTATTACGTTTACGCCTAAATGGCCCAACCGCTTTCATAAGGTATGACGAACAAATTTTAGAACAATAGATTTTCACACCTCAGTTGACTGAATTTAATTGTTCACAATACTGGAACTAGTCGCCACTTGGGATCCACTGGCATTCTCGGTCGGCAACAGCGATTTACTTTCAACTACGAGCAAACGTTTTCAATAATAAGGGCTACACAATTCAATGCCTTCTTTCACATGAGTCAACAAGTAGTCCTTAACAAGTTCGGATTTTTTCCACAAATTTACTTATTTTTTATTTAGCTTGCAATGTTTGTATGTATGTCTGTATGTTTGGGTCAAATCTTTCAACTAAATTTTGAAGCAGTTATCCTCAACCGATTGAATTGAAATTTTGCACACACTTTTAGTTTGGATGACAATGCATGGTTTTCTAAGTGGCGTCATTCTAAATCGAATATGGCGGACAGCACAAGATGGCGGATTTGTTATTTTTTTAAGCACGCCCATGATATAGGTATCAAATGAAAGCTACGAATACGAATAAAAGCTTGTTTTTAAAAAAAAAAATGTTTAATAAAATTTAGATTTCACTTCATTCAGTCATTATAGATTTCGCTTCCGAGCTTACCAGAGGTAACGGAAGCTATGTGATCGTTTTTAAGAACGAACATTTTTTTATGTCTCGATATCACAAAATCCAAGATAGAATTCCATTTGATGACATCAGGGGAATGTTTAGTTATCATGTCTATCTATCGGTCTGTCTGTTTGTCGCTTATATTTTGCAAACGAACATTTCTTAAAAACTTCTTGTCTAATTTGACATTTTTATGGTAGGTCAAAATTAGCCCATTTATTTACTCCTACATTTTTAAAAGTACATACTTATCCGATTTTTATGAACTTTGTATGGTTTTTTGAAAGTAGCCCGCAGATTTCCGTAGATTAATTTTAGTTGTCTACGCTCTTTATATTTTGCTAAATTAGTACTTTAATTCATGTTAAATAAGTTTAATCATGCAGTTCTTACAATAACTAATTTTATTCAATAGAAAAACCTAATTTTCTGAAATGAATACAAAAATATTTAATAAAATTTGTATTAAAACGGTTTTAATTATTTTGCATGCAAACGTTGAGAGGTACACAATCTGATATATTTTCTTAGCTTTGATTTATGTTCCATACATTTTTTTTTTCACAAGTTTAATATTTATTGTATAAAATAGCGAAATAAAATATAACAATTATTAAATAAATTATTGTCTTAAAAATGCACTTAATAAATTTTATTCCATAAATTTATTACAGACAAATAATATGGTGAAAATAAGAAGAAGAAGAAAAGAAAAAAAATAAGAAGGTGAGAAATTATTACTCTTAATAATTTTTTTATTGTATGAAATTTAAATTATATATATTTAAATACATTTGAGCGGTGGTCTGTACAAATGATGGAAATTACTTTTGAAACTCGTAGTATTAAAACAATTAATAAAAAGATGTAACAAGAAATAATAATATTCGAACGTAGAACCCAGTCATTATAATTATTAGAGTTGCAAAAGAAACCTAATATTAAAGCACCATAATTTTAAATTTGTATATCGTAAATTTAAACGTATATAATGCTAGATTATAAGTTTATCTGTTGCCAGATACCATTTTATATTTGTGTTTTATTTTCTTATATACGTTGAGTGTATAAAATAAAGAAAAAGGATTCTTACTTCTAATATTTTTATTTATTTTTTTTTTTTAAATTAACGGATAACCTCTTTAAATGTCGATTTAAATAAAGAGAAATTTTCTTTGCACATGTCTCTCTAGACGTTATCAAGAATTTAAATTAAAAAAAAGTCCAGTCATGCACCATGACTTAATGAGCGAATTTGCAAATAAATATGCGTATTATTGGCTTATGATAATGCAGGAAAATTTTTGGTTAGAATTTGGTTGGGTGAAGAAAAAAAAAAGAAAAGAAAAAAAAATTGTACACCCGGGTACGGGGTACAAAAGTCAAAATAGTATTTACACTTTAAGATGCACATCGTTGGAAAGCTCTTTAAGATTACAGTAATTGTTGTTATGTACATTTTTATCATATTTTCATTTAAAAGGGGGGTAAAATAGAAAAAACATGTTTTTATGGTATTTTTGACCCTAAATGGTCAAAATTTAACCCCTAAATGAACTCCAAAAATGCTGGTTAACGAACTCATCCTTTCTTTTGATATTATTGACATTTTAAAATTTGTTTGAAATTTTTAAGTGCATCCTAAGGGGAGATATCGTCTGGAGTGACACATATATATTATACATACATACATTACATATATACATTTATACATACATGCATAAAAAAAAGTGTTAAATTTTAGGAATCGGTTCAGAATGGTCTAAAATGGATTTCCATGAAAAAAATTTTCAAAAATTTTCATAACAAAAATTTTGAAGCCATTGCAATAGCTTATATAATAGCGAAATATCAGATATTTCAGAATTCGTCGGAACCATTTTGGAAAAAAAATGCATTTTTTGAGGGGTAGCACAGCACCCCCAAATTAAAATATAAAATTCGCTTCTCACTTTAGCCTTAGGGTATAATTTGTAATTAACTTGTACATTAAAATTGGACGACAGACAGACTTTTCTGAAGTGTCTGTATTAAGATCTTAATATTGTAATCTTATACATACATACATACATATATTTATATATATATATATATATATATATGACCCGACCCCCCACGTGGTCATTCTTCGATATTTTCTTGTTTCTTCTTANTATATATATATATTTGATATTGCTTGCTTTATTTTATACTGTATATCATAGAAAGACACATAAAGAAATTAAGCTTTTTTTTGGTTTCCAACCTCTCTCCCGTCCCCCTTCTAGCTGGTTTTATAAAAGACTTCTTATTTAGTTTCTTTCGTTTTATTTACTTTTGTTTCTCCCTTCCCCCTATTTTTCCTTCCATTGTAAGGGGAAAAAATTGCTTTTATGATAATTTATCATCTTATTTGTACATTATACTTTTATTTTCTTCTATGTTTGGTGGTCCCTCTTTTTCATATCTTCTTTCTCTTCTTTTTTCTTTATCCCTCCTTGTTTTTCACTGCTAGTTTTTGTTTGCAAAACAAAAACTACTTTGATAATGGTGTAATGAGTGGAAACGAAACGCAATCTTTGTCTAGTGTAGGTCATACTAGACAATGATTATTTAGAAACAATTTATTTATGTAACTCGTTTTCTTTCTTTTTTTATTGTTTTTTAGTCTAGGCAAAAAAAATCTTCACTTGCTTTGCTTAAATTTGCACTGGTTATACCGTCACATTATGTATAATGTATACTTTGTCATGAGTTTTTCTTTAAATTCAATGATCTTTATAGTTACAGTCGTGTTTTTTTTTCACCAAATTGAATCATACTTCTAGTATATACTATTTACTGCTACTATATTTAAATACTTCAGCGCTTTTAGTTGTGAAATATAGTATAAAAGAAAAACTTTCTAATACTATATTTAAGAGCGTCACATTTCGTTTTTATGTGACAAAAATTTCATTCATTGGGGAACATTTTTGATCTAGTGTATCTGTTGGACTGACGATTCATTTATTTGGGAATTACTTTTTTTGCTTCCGAGCTTACCGAAGGCAACGGAAGCTACGTAATCGTTCTGAAGAACAAAAATATTTTATGTGTCCGATTTCCAAAATTTCAAGACAGAAATCCGTTTCAGACATCAGGGAACATTTTTTATGTTCCGTGTCGGTCTGTCGTTCAATTTATGTAACCAACATATCTTAAAAACTATACATGCCAAATTTTAATGAAATTTGTACGATAGGTCATTATTAAAAACTATGTGATTATTCCGAATAACGAAAAATTCTCTTATTTCAAAAACTCCAAGATAGAATACGTTTCAGACATCAGGGAAAAATTATGGTAATGAATTTTAAATGATAGATCATCATTAGACCATTGTTGGTCCCATATAAGTTTCAACCTTCTGCGCTTATTTGTTTCATTTCCACATGCACACGAACATATATTTATTTACACTAGCTTCAATATTATTATTGTTACACAAATATTATTACACTAGAGCTTTAACAGTAGTCATCTGATTTGTATGAAACTTTTATAGTTTATCGAAAGTAATCCGCAGGTACCCCTAGATTAATTTGAATCGTCTGCGTGCCTTAACTTTTGCTAAATTAGAACTTTAATTCATGTAAAAAATCAAAGCAAGTTTGACAGGTTAAAAAACAGGGGGAAAAATAACAAATTAGGCAATAATGCATGGCTTATAAAAGCATAAAATCAATAAAGTACGTTCATAGGATGCGAGGAAGCTATGTGCCATACAAATTGGCTGTTTATTAAAAACTGGTTTTCTAATTTTAATGAAATCTAGATAGTAGACGATGCTTAGGCCATTATAATTCCGCTAATTTATTTCTTCCGCATGTGCCGTCATTTGTTTTTCTCAACAACTATTAATTTAGAAGTACTCTGATAATAAAGTAAGTAGTACTCTGATAATAAAGTAAGTAGTATTCTGATAATAAAGAATTTTAGATTGAAATAGCCCACAGATGGTCTTAAATTAATTGTTATCCTCTTAACCGTTTGGTTAAGAGGATTAAGCTAAGGTGCTCCCTAAATATTTTTTTTAAGATCCTTCATTTTGATTTAAGATAACGGCCTTTTAAATATTTTTATATACATACGGAATTTTAAATTTGGGACTAACTGCTCTAAGACTTTAAACTTTTAATTTTAGCTTCCTCATATGACGCAAGAAAATCAGAAATTTTGTTTCATGATGGTGGCCATTTACAAGCAAAATTTATATCTCGTGAACAAATAGTAGATAATTGTAATTTTTTAGGTAGGTTTCTCTTTTCTTTTAGATGATGGCTCTAATTTATTTTTACAATATGAAATTTTGGTTTAAGATGGTGGCTATAAATTATAGGAAATTTGACGATATCACCAGAACTTATTGTAGTAGAACCTTTAAATTTTGATGTTAGCTTCCTTTTTATAACAAAATACATTTTTTTGAAAGAGTTTTCCAATCGGCCATTTTGAATTAATATAGCGACCGTATACACTTAGGAGTATACTTGGCCATGTAATTGGAAATTGAATTTTGTAAGTAGGCTCTTTTTAGCACTAAGTTTCGTTAAGAAATATTTGTACCATCTTAAAGCAAGATAGTGGTTATTTATATGCGAAATTAGTTATGCCGATATTTTTCCGAAACCAATACCTGAAGTTTGCTTCTTTATATGACTTAATCTGATGGATGTACATAGATATACTCCAGCTTATTAAAATAATTTTAATGTTTCTTGACGGCAATTAATGAATACATGCAGTGAAACACAGAAATCAAGCTTTTCTGAGTCCAAAAAGTTGTTTGTCGTGTTTGTGGTTTTAGTCTGTGCAAACGCGTGGTGCCACAACTACTGGGCCGAATTCGACAAAATTTGACGTACGAATCCAAAAAAAGCATACTCCAAAGAATTCAAGATTTTTATTTTAAAATAAAATAAAAAATAATAATAATCTTGAAACCATCCTAAAATAGCATGAAATAATATTTCTTGAAAATAGTTTTGACGATTTTAATTTTCAAAAAAGTTTATTTGTTAATTAAGATTTATATTTTGTTAACTAATTTATTAATTTCATGTAACTTAGAATTTAGTCACGGAACTTGTTTTTCTAGACGAAATAGTTTTTCTAGTTTCAAAGATATTGATGAAAATAAATAAGATTTTAGTAATAATCGACAACAAAGTATTTTATAGTTCACCTGTTATACACTTTTTAAATAGGCCTAATAATAAATGAATTAACTTGGATATTTGGACGTAATTGTAGAATGATTTATTCAAGTTATTCAGACTGATCTAGAGGAAGAATGAATAGAACTTTAAGATAAGTACGTTTTGTAAGAAAGGAGTAAGTTGCTCTTATTGAAAAATGAAAAATTCTGGCAATGCTTAAGATTCCAGTAGTTAAACAAAATATTTTCTTATAAGACTTAAACTAATGTTAGCTCTAAAGACTTAGAATAAAATACTTATTTTTGAGAAGGTAAACAGGATACATTCATAACCCACATTAATGGTTGTCGGTTCTTTTCTTCGTTGCTTTTGTTTTATAACTACATAGTTTGTTTTTACTTCTACTTCTATATACAGTTAGTCCAATCATGGGCGTAGCCAGGGGGGGGGCCCGGGCCCCCCCTAACGTTTGGACGGGATACCCACAAACTAAAATAATAGAATAGGCGGCACTTCTTTAAATTGTTACTCCCATAAAAAATAGGGGGGAGTAACAATCTAAAGAAGGTTTAGGGAAAGTTCTTCTTCAGACTGTTACTCCTCTTATAATACCGAAGTGTGATATTACTTTGTCCAAAAGTATCTTGGACTAAACATCCCTTTTTCTTTAACAAACTTTTTTAGGTCTTGCTGTATTTCTCGTAAACTATGCTTTATTTGATGTTAGTTAATCTCACTATTTCTACAGTTCAATAAATTTACAAAAATTTAAATCCAACGGCAACTCTGTACGCCTAATAGATTCCGAGATATGATACTTCATAAATTGACCATTTTTTTTTTTTTTTTTTTTTTTTTATTTTTTTTTTTTCAAAAAATGAACATTTTAAGTGTTGTTCTTGCTGTGGATTTTGGGTCTCACTTCCTCTGATCTTGTTCTCAGAATAGTTTTTTTTTTGCTAGTTGACCTTTTTTTGGCAACTGGCTATACTAATAATAGCAAAATATTATTCCATATTGGAGCCTGTAGCCAATATACTACAATCAAAATGTTTGGATATTCTTTAGTGTACTATCCATAACCATATTAACAGGATTTTAAATGCAATTAAAGGACCGTGAAACAGCTGTTTCAATTTGGAAGGAGCTCTTGCTTCTGCACATATGGTGCCAGAAGAATTAAATATTGATCTTCAACCTCCTACTACTCCTCGGTGCTACGGTCCGTGAAGGACCCTGGCCGCCAAAACATAGCCTCGCAACTCCTCTTTATCCTGCGCACTTCTCCTCCCGGAGCGAACGCCCAACGTCGTCTTTGACATGATCCGGACATCTCCTTCTGGGTCTGCCTCTTCTTCCACGTCCTGGTCTTCCATCTATCATCCTCTTAGGACTCTGCTTTCCTCCATGCGCACCTCATGTCCTAACCATCGAACTCGTCGAAATAACAATGTATGGAAATAACAATAAATTAAAAATGTTTAATTTTGTAAGATTGATATATTTTGCCCTGAACTTGACCTTCTTTAATCTCGTAACAGTCTCATGAAGGCGTAGATACAAATGTCCGTAGCTTTAACAAAAACATGCCAGCTACTTGCACGTGTAATTGTATATATGTTAAAAGGCATGCCTTATGGCAAGCAAACAGATAAAACCAACAAAAATCCTTGGTATGTCAGTTACTGGCAAGTACCCTCTTTTGGCATGCTAGCTACTTTCCCAATTTGACGGCATGTGTATCTTCGCCTTCAGTTTTATTTTTAAAAAAATATTTTATAAACCGTTTTTATCATTTTAATACTGTAGGAAACGGCCTGGGAGAGTCTTCCCCACAAAGAAATATAATTGCAATTATTATTTAAATTTAATATAGAGATAAATGGCAAATGATATGCTCAGTGTATATTTTAATCCCAAATCCCAACTATAACACTTGCGTGAATAAATAAGCTGTCTCGCGTAAAAAGTTGTGAGATATGGGTTTAGCCAAGTTTCCCCCTAACCGGGTAAGTTCTACTAGGTCTAATCCATTTAGTACAAGTAAAATGATGTTGTTAGCCTGTCACCCCTCTCTATTCTCCGTTCCCCAAACTCAAACATTGTCTTTCCCGAATTTAAATTTAAAAAGATTTTCTGACAATTTATATTTTCCCTACGGTTTTATATTAAAAATAAAATGTTATGCAATGACTTATACAACATTTTTATCCTCGTGCCGAATTTATTATCAAAATAATACACAACAATTAATCATTACATTTTAATTTTTAATTTGATTCCTCGGGGCACAAGGATACAAAGTTGTATCTGCCTGAAATGTTTTATTTGTGGTTTAGTTTAATGAGCTCCAATTTAAAATTAATTTTATTTCTAAGTATCTTTAATGTCTCACAAAATTGTAATAAAATCAATGTATGTTTTATTAAGGAAAAGTAGGAGTGAGTGACGTTTCATAATACTCAGATGATATTATTAAAGTTATGGCAATAATAGTTAATGGTTTCAGCTAAAAAGTTCCAACGTATAAATTCCATTCTCTATCAATTTCATTAAAAAAAAAAAAAAAAAAAAAAAAATCTTATATTATTAATCAACCTCTAAAATAGGTGTCCGAATTACTAGGGGTAAGAATGATCTAATAATGGCATGATATCATATCAACTAAATAATTTACTACAGTTAAAACAAAAGTAATGAGCTGGACACATCAAATGAGTTTTTTCCCAAAAAAAAAAAATTCCAAATACCATTATTTTTTAATCCCTAAGATTTATTGGTTCAAATGAAGGAAGGAATCAGTTTGTACTTTAGTTCGAAAAATATCGGTAAATAACTAGAATAGTTTCCTAGTCAGATGGTCGAGTAAGCCATCCGAGTCTGAAAAGTTTGTCACTAAATTATTTTTAGTGTTGAAGTTTTTTCTCCTAAAACTTTGATATTCCGGCTTCTAGTTTCCTAATGGCTTTTTCGTTCTATTCCTTCTCAATATTTAACGACTTGTGGAATCAGATTTTTATTTAGGGCAACAATCAGGTAAGATACATTGAAACGCACAGCATTACACGGAATCTACTAAAATTGTTTTCTTATTTTCTCTACATTTTTACTTATTAAATGCATCACTGATGTTTAGTATTGTTTTTTGTTTGTTGCCTTATAACTGATATTATTGTTATTTACGCAACAAGGGAGAGAAGTATGTTTTCCGGCTCGAGGTAAAGTTTTCTCCTGAGGCAATGCCGAAGGAGAAAACTTCATTAGCTTCTGAGGCCGTAAGGCCGAGGGAGATAAATGAGTTAGCTCTCGAGGCTTGCCGAGGGAGATAACTGTAGTATTAGCTCTCGAGGCTTGCCGAGAGAGATAATCCCGAGAGTAGAAATACTTCGATCCATGTTTCGTATTAAATTTTATCTACGACTAGTGCACCATGGGTAATAGCTATTAAGTTTGTAAATATAAAAGTACAAATTCACGCAATTTAAACACCTTAAACTGATATTTAGTTACTTGATTTATTAAAATAACAATTCTTATACTAAATAATATATAAGTTTTTAATTTAATTACGTTTTGTTTGTTTTTAATTTAAAGACTTTGTATGATAACCTAAAGTAACCTTCCCGAAAAAAGTAAACAAAACAGCTAATACTAAAAAACAACATAATACTTCAAATTTACCTAAAAAATACCTTTTAAGTCGGTATGACTGTTTTTTTTACTCCCAAGGGAGGGAAGGAACACTTCCCTCCCTTTTATTAGCAATGTAAAGTCTACTTACAGTGCAAGTCGTAGATAAAAAAATTTACTAAAAAAAAAAAAAAAAAAAAAAAAAAAAAAAAAACATTCATATCTTCGTAATTTCGAGATTTTTGTTACTATAGGTACTATACATACTTGATTAGAAGTGGGATTATTGTAAATTCTAAAGTTACGTGTTTTGTTTTGACGAAATACAATATACATTTACACAGTCAGTCAGAGGGTGGCATCAACAAGTCAGTCAACCGTAGACTATCATCTGAAGGTGTTTATTAGCAGTTTACTGAAACGGTTTTCCTATAAATGAATTAAGTTTAGGTTTGGTGTGAGGGAGTGATTTATGGACTAAGATCCGCATACACGCTTACTCTTGGCGGACGTCAGTCTGATGGTCATTATTTGACGGAATCCCTTAAGTCCATATTGTTATAATGAAGACTTCAGCAGGTCACAAATAGTACTTAATTTAACTAATTGAGAAGGTGTCGAGGGTGCTATTTTTTGTCTCTCTTTTTCTATGTTAAATTAAAGCATTTCATATTTTTGTAATTAAAAATAATTAAACAATTCATTCCTGTTCATTTCCTCCTGTTAAGATAAGATGTGGACGATTACAAAGAACTGAGAAAAATGTGAAGGGTATAAAAACTAAGGAGGAAAGTGAGGAAACTCATCTCCTCACTAAAATATTAGGATTCATATCACGAATACGCCCCCCGTTGAAATTCCTGGGGAGCGTTTAGGAAAAGAGGAGTTGGGGGTCTTCTTCGGTCTCACGGCAGATTAATTCATAACTGTAATTATGTAAAAACGGGTTTTAAGGGAGTGGGGGAGCGAAGTGATGCTACGTGATCAGGGGGTAGCAGGACCGTAGGATAGATAAGCCCAGATTTATATACCCCCTTGAAATCTCAGACCTACCCGCCCCTTCATTCTCTAGTTAGAGGAAATTGTTTGAGGCTTGTGTAAGGGGTCAAGGGGGGGATTTCTGAATTAATTATGACCTGTTTCCTATCCGAGGTAGATTGATTGCTTAACTCCCTCCCCCCTTTAAATTTCTGGCTATAATCCTACCCTAAAATTATCATTTTAGTTACATATAGGAGTCTACTTCATTCTACCGTGGTACAATTCTCCTACCGTCATCATTTAATTCTTCATCGTGGTCGCTTTATTTTACAACCTAATCGACTTTCTGCTTAAATAAATCTTATCCTAACCTGCTGATCTGGGCGATAAGAATTACCTATTCATTTATTGGATGATTAATGGTATATGCATACGTTACAATTAGATTAAAATAATTCAACTCTTAAGCGAGCCAGCAAAAAGCAAGATATCTTAATTTTAACGCATGTTTAACGCGTCGATGAGTTTTATCAGATAGATATACGCTATAAAATTTTATATTATATGTCAACCGATAGGTCCATTTTATAAAACATTTAAAATTGCTGATTAATCTTAAACTTCAAACCCGAATTCAAATTTTAAAGAAATCTGATCCAATATTATCGTTCACTTCATCCGTATTTATTCAAGAAATAATTAATCAATTTGACTTTTAACATATGTGTGTTACAACTTATATAAATACATATTCATCGTTTTTTATTAAACTAAACAAATTACGTGGAAATGTTTTAAATTAATATTTAATTTTCACTAAAATGCAAAATGTAACTTCGGATTAAGCATAAAGGGTGTGTGCATTTGCTTAAAAAAATAACTTTTAAAGAATATGGATGAAAATTTGAAATTCTTTTATACAGATTGGTCTCGATAAAATTTCATAGCGAAACTGGTAGATCTATGGGTCAAACAACGAAAAATATCGAATAAGCATATCCCCATTTCTGTATAGTCGACATGTAATTGATTTCTGATTTCGAATGTTTCACGAAAATTTCCAATTAATTAATATTATTAGTTAATAGAGAAATTAAGATAGAAACCCCTTTCAGAATCACTCATTGATTTTATCTGCTATCTTAAATGGATGGTAATAAATTGATTTTTATAACCTAATAACTTTTTTGCTTATTACATTTTGCTTTATAATTACGAGAATAATATTATTATATAAATGATTGTAGAGTAGGTATTTACTTCATTTATTTTATGCTAAGAAAATAAGCATTTTGGGAATTTATATCCTTATAATGCTTGTGTTTTCTTCAGCTTTTTACAATTTCCCCACATTTATCATTTTCTCACGACACATTTTTTCTGCGATCCTAACGAAAACGTTAATTTGAAGTTTTACTGTATATTATATTCCATTATAAAAGCAGCATCCTTTTGTTGAATAAATCTGTATTTTTGTGGACCAACTTTGTTTTGACATTTTCATGTTTAGGCTATGGAATATACCTCAAAAAGCGTTACATTAGTTAAAAACTCAGAAATGTGTAACAGGAAGTTAAAAGGCTATAGGAGGTGTGCAATCCAGTCTCCAGCTGCAATCCAGGGCCGCGCTTCGCAGGGCGAAGAAAGTCGAAAAGAGTTCCACAGGTAACAGAGAAATAGGTACTCGCAGGAGGTAGTCCTAGTTGCACTAGGCTAGAGGAAAAAACGGACTCGAAGGTATTTCAAAAGTTGTATCGTTTCCGATAAACAGGAGTGCTGCAATTTAGATTTAACATGATCGACCAAACCTTGCCAAGCTCATTCAGGATGAAATTGGATATTTTAATGAGAAATGATGTTTAATTTAAAATGTTTAGTAATATTTAAATGATAAACTTTGTAATTAAAACATCGTAACCAGTTTTTCCTCTTATCAAGACAACATGTATATAAAATTGTAAATAAATCCAAACACCCTTTAGTTTAATAATAGCAGTATAAAATCAATTAACCCAGAATTAACGCTCCGTTAAACTCTAATCTGTTTTCAATTAAAAGTTAATCAACCGTTAAACGTTATCTGTGTTCTTGTTCCACGTTAAATTCCCTTGCATTTTATCTTGTTTGCATTTTAATGCTTATATTCAAGGGGACGATTTCCACGGGAAATCTCAGACTGGCAAATCTAAATTTATCAAATAAATTAAGTTGTTCAATATGACGAAATATGCCTGTTTATTTTTGATTTCGTGTCGCATAAGACGAACAAGATAATCATAATATTTTCTCGTTACTACAAAAATAGAATAATGAGATTTAGATATACAATTTGCATCCTAGGAAATGTGTGTAACAAAATATTTTGTAATAATGCATCGTCATGATTTTAATTATACTAACGACAACTGACTTAAATAAATTATGTTAAGTGGCGGAATTTACAATAAATGGCGAGAAAATTAAATGATGTAAATAATGTTTTTGAACTCAGTGGTCCTTAAACGTGTAAATCCATCAAAATTAAGTATTAATTTTCCTATATTAAAGACTATGACAACATTTTAAAATGATAAACGTTTTAGCGAATTTTCGAAGAAAATTAAGATATTGTAATGGCTTCAAAATTTTTGTAATGAAAATTTTTTTCATGGAAATCCGTTTCAGACCATTCTAAATCGATTCCTAAAATTTAACACTTTTTTATGTATGTATGAATACATGTATGTATATTTGTATGTATATGTGTCACTCCAGACGATATCTCCTGTTTGGATGCACTTAAAAATTTCAAACAAATTTTAAAATGTCAATAATATGAAAAGAAAGGATGAGTTCGTTGGCCAGAATTTTTGGAGTTCATTTAGGGGTAATATTTTTACAATTTAGGGTCAAAAATGGCATAAAAACGTGTTTTTTCCATTTTACTCCCCTTTTATATGAAAATATGATAAAAGTGTACATAACAATAATTACTGTACTCTTAAAGAGCTTTCCAACGCTGTGCATCTTGGAATTGTAAATACTATTTTGACTTTTGTACCCGTACCCGTGTGTACCTAAACTTTTTTTTTTTTCACCCATCCAAATTCTAAACCAAAATTTTCCTGTATTATCATAAGCCAATAATACGCAGATTTCTTTGAAAACTCGATCATTAAGTCATGGTGCATGACTGGACTTTTTATTGATTGAACGAGCGTATTGATTATTCTACTCCATTTCTGTGACACAATCACACTCAAAAAGTGTGGCTGTGTGGTGTGTGTGGTTGTCTAACGATAACAGGTGAAAAAATTGACCGATTTGAACACAATTCAGCACTCAGGAGCATAAATATGCAAACTGTGTAATTTTTAGAATTCTCTCTCTTAATATTTTCGACTTAATATTTAAATACTTTAAATATGGACGACTAAGCAAATAGCATTTAGTAAGCATGTTACACGTCGTTTTAAAGGTCATGAATAGTAGGGAAAGAATATATAATTATAAAAAATTCATAAAATGCAAATTGATGTACGTGAGTTCTTTATGCACCGCATCACTAGTATAATAGATCAACAGTTAAAAGAATGTAGCCTTTTTTTTATTTTCCTCCTTTAGTTATGAGTAACTTTTTTATTGTGTAATATTGTTGCTTCGCTACGAAGTAATTGTTTACTTTTGTCATCTGTTTAAATAATGATTCCAAACTTCGATTTTGTTATCACAGTTGAATGACCTCTATTTTTTTTATAAAAAAAAAAGAAATTATATAAAATCAATTCGTTGATCTAAAAATTACACAATGAGTAATATCTCTCTTAATTGAGCGAGTCAGAGTTGAAAATTATCTCATTGGGTCCAATTAAATGTTGATTGGTAATTATCACCTTGGAATCTTGAGTTAGTTACGTGCTTTGAAACGAAATTAGTACTTCAACTTTATTACTCCCGGATAATACCCGTAATAATCCTTAACTACCCAACAAATATTTTATTATATTTTTCCTTGAAATATTATTTGTTTGAGTTTAGTATTATGAATGTATAGCATTCGGCTAGATGTATGTGGGCGTTAGGGTCCTATATAATAATAGCCCAGAAGGATTCAAGATTCAATCAACATTTTTTATAACAACTAGGTATATGTTCTTGAAATACATTCTAGTGGTACTGAAATTCATAAATAATGTACCTGACCCCATCTAGAAATGTATTGGCTTTCTCATATAAAGAGAAAGTATTATGATGGCGCGAAAAATTCGATTATGAGATTTTGATATATTTACAAATTCTGATGTCCCTTGAGTCCAAAAAAGTGTTTTTTTAAAAATAAAAAATTGCTTGGTGAAAACAATTATTCTTTTCCTACTATAGGTAGTGAGGAAAAGTAAAAATAAATAAGAATAAAATAAATAATTAATATAAAAATTCCATTTTTGAAAACTGGTCTTATGTTCAATTTTTTTCTGTATTCTTCACCTTAGTTGTTTCTATGGGCAAAATTTGGAGAAGATTGAATGACGGGAAGTGTTCCAAAATTGGGGTAATAGGTGTACGATGAAACTTAAAAAGCAAAGTAATATAAGACCAGTAAAAAAAAATAAAATAAAAAAAAATAATAATAATAATCAGTATCGTCTATGCAGACGCGTGGAACCAAAACAACTGATGAATATAAAATATTGATCGTAGAAAATTTGAGTGGTTAAGTTCGCAATATGTTTTCTGTTTTTGGGCTGTTGTGCACTAAATTTCATATCTGTCGCTTTTGTAAGTCGGGAGATATACTCCAAGATGTGACGGACAGTCGAACTACCAAAAGCATAAGGGTTTCTAGGATGACCTCGAAACCCTAAAAAGAAGGGATTTAGGCATGAGTTCTATTTTACTTATTCGGAAATGTCTAGAACAGCAGTAATTAGGAAGTGTTTGTATAATAAATAAAAATTTATAATGATAGTATTTTCGTGATTCCTATTTGTGAAACATTTCTGTTGACGAAATAGAATAAGTTAAATTTCAAACTGCTCGCTGACAGGCCGCAAAAATAGCTAAAAACATTAAAATTGCTAAAGTTTGAAATAAAATTGGAAAGACAAATAAGTATAAAGTAGAGGTAGCTGTCATGTCATTTATTTTAAATTGACAGAATTCCAATAGGGACTATTTATACCTTGGGAAAGGCAGCCCTTAGGCCTTAGGGATATGAAGCAACTAATCGTCTTTTTAATGTGACATGACCTGTCCCTCTCCATCTATTCATTTGTATAACTCTATTATTATTATTATTATTTATTATTATTATTAGTAGTAGTATTGTTATTGTACACATATTAGATTAATATTACATATTAGATAATATGTTTCAGTAAAAGTTTACATCACTGTTTAATGAGAAATCAACTCTTTGATGGTGAGCTGTTTTTTATATTTTAGTAATATCTGATACTTTAATAATAAAATTCCTCGTAATTCTAATTTAATTAATTTTACACTTACTACTGACCTGGAAATAAGTATCCCGCAGGCAATTAAAATCAGGATAAGGTCTTTGTTTGAATATTAATTTATCATCCTACGACCTCATAAGCATTTAATACTCTCTTATTCCATACTTTTAAATTAATTTAATTATTTTAGTGAATTTTCGAAGACTATTGAATGGGCTTCAAAATTTTTATAATGCGAATTTTTGAAAAAAACTTTTCACGGAAATCCGTTCCAGACCATTTTGAATCGATTCCTAAATTTGAACACTTGTTTATGTGTATTAAATATATACAAACATACATAAATAACTCCAGACGATATCTCCCCTTACGATGCACTTAAAAATTTCAAAGAAATTTAAAATGTCAATAATATTAAAAGAAAGGATGAGTTCGTTGGCCAGAATTTTTGGAATTCATTTAGGGGTCACATTTTGACAATTTAGGGCCAAAAATAGTATAAAGTCGTTCATTCATATCCCTTTTATATAAAAAATGTGATAAAATTGTACATAACAACAATTACTGTACTCTTAAAGAGGTTTCCAACGATGTGCATCTTGAAGGGTAAATACTTTTTTGACTTTTGTATCCCGTACTCGTGTGTTCCCAAACATTTTGTTTTTCACCCATCCAAATTCTAAACCAAAATTTTCCTATATTATCATAAGCCAATAATACGCAGATTTCTTTGAAAATTCGCTCATTAAGTCATGGTGCATGACTGGATTTTTTTTCTAGTTTTGATTATTTTATTAAATGCTTTTATTTATTTCATGTTTTTGTCTGGGACAAATCTTTTAACATGTATCGTCTGTGTATTAGACGATTCTAGTGTTTGTTTTTCAAAAGTGTGTTCTTATTTGTTTTTAAATATATAAATATATTATTATTTATTTTGATGTATCTTTTATAAGGCGTTTTTTAAATAATTTACTCTTGGTGAGTAAAGTCTGTATTTACTTTTAGATTTTTATTTTCTCCTACCAACCACGACAATGTTTAGTTCAAGATTTGATATCACGTAAGAATTAATTACTTGTCAATGAGAAAATGTGTAATAAATGTGTCTTGCAGAAGCGGGAAGAGATGGAAAAGTAGATTTGAAAGATTTGGAAGGTGATGGGTAGAAAAACGATTGCTACCCAGTGAAGAAAGGTCGGAAATCGACTTTTATAGCGTATTCATTAGAACCGTCCAGGCAGGGAGCAGCAGTTCTCTGAGGGACCGTAATGAATCTGATAAGTTTTAATGGTCGAAGGGGGCAGAAAGGCGAGTTCATTGTTGGTATTTTCTTTCCGAAGGGAGTCCCTTTGGGTTGAGTAAAGAGGAGAGCTCTGATAAAATACTTGGCTCCGAGTAGGAGAGAAGTGGAAAGGGAACGGTATAATAACAGGGGGAGGTGGAGCCCACGCGNTGATAATGAATTGATAACTTCTTTTATAAGGCGTTTTTTAAATAATTTACTCTTGGTGAGTAAAGTCTGTATTTACTTTTAGATTTTTATTTTCTCCTACCAACCACGACAATGTTTAGTTCAAGATTTGATATCACGTAAGAATTAATTACTTGTCAATGAGAAAATGTGTAATAAATGTGTCTTGCAGAAGCGGGAAGAGATGGAAAAGTAGATTTGAAAGATTTGGAAGGTGATGGGTAGAAAAACGATTGCTACCCAGTGAAGAAAGGTCGGAAATCGACTTTTATAGCGTATTCATTAGAACCGTCCAGGCAGGGAGCAGCAGTTCTCTGAGGGACCGTAATGAATCTGATAAGTTTTAATGGTCGAAGGGGGCAGAAAGGCGAGTTCATTGTTGGTATTTTCTTTCCGAAGGGAGTCCCTTTGGGTTGAGTAAAGAGGAGAGCTCTGATAAAATACTTGGCTCCGAGTAGGAGAGAAGTGGAAAGGGAACGGTATAATAACAGGGGGAGGTGGAGCCCACGCGATACCCTGATTAGCTCGGTACCCTGGGCAAAAGCATCTTCCTTCCTATTGTTTTTACTCTTTGAAGCTTTAATTAAAAAGTGAATAATAGATAGAGGGACAGAGATAGACCTAGAGAAAAGGGAAAGGACAGAGGAGAAAAAAGTATAGAAGGGATAAGAGAAGAGAAGGAAACTGTAGGAAGGGTCATCAGGCTTATATCCCGTGGGCTGAAGGGAGAGAGATAAGTCCCCGACTTCTCGAAGGGGAGGCATCCGTACTAGGAGCCTAGGACCCTCCTAGCGTGTGTGCGGACAAAGATAAGACCGAGCAGAAGACGATTGAAAGCAATAAATGATTGATAAAAAGGAAAACGAAAAACCCGAGGATAAGAATCTAATGGAAGGAAAACTGAGAAGATTGACGAAGAGCAAACAGGATTGAAGACCAGTAAATAATTGATAACAAAAGGAACCCTTCTAAGAGTGAAAATAAAAGAAGAAACTCACTAAACGATAAGATAAAGTAAAACCTCCCTTCGGTAGAGTGGTCATCTGAAAAATCGTCCAGTTAAGATGCACTCTGTTCTTCTACTCTAGATGGCCATCATAGCTTCCTATCTGCTTCTAGGACAAGGTCAGGAGAAAGCTTCTCTTTACTTGCCCTAAAGGTCATAGTCGGACCTGTGTCTCTTGGCTCTTAGCCATACAGATTAGTTCCCTAAACCTTTCATCACTAACTGCCCTCCTCATTTAACCCTTAGAAACTTAATACTCTTCTTCTAATATATCAATTATTCATTTAATCTAAAAATAACACGTATCTTAATGGATTTCCCTTTAAAAAGGATTAAAAGCTACTTGAAATGATTTCTAACTAATATAAAATTAAAATTCTTAAAATTAAAAAAAAAATCAAATATTAATTATAATATTAATTTGAACATTACATAGTTACTGCCTTTTCATCTCAGTTGGGTTTTATATGCGTCTAGTGTGTCGGTAGTTCCAAAGCAAAAATTGTTCTTGGGCATACTATGTTTGGTCAGCTTTTAGAAACTTTTGCCACATTAATAACATTTTTTACACTTGCTTAAATTACTTTTTACACTCTTTATATTGACTTCACTTGCCTCGAAATCTTGTATATGACCCAAATATAAATATGACCCACTTCCCGGCTACATAGAAAGCTGAAGCTTGCACATATTATGTATTACCGATGAAAATGAAATAATCTATCAGCAGATAATTCATTAATTTGCAATTATTTAATTAATAATTCATTTGTTTTGTTTTTTGTTTCTCTCCAAATCTTGTAGTAACCTAAATTTGACTCACTTCCCGACAACCTAGTAAGATGAAACTTTCCCTGATTATATATTCCCGAAGATAGTTCAATTATCTGTCATTAGGTAATTAATTAAGTTAAAATTATTGGATTATGAAAGTCTATGGGTTTCATCTATATATATATTTTTTTAAATTTACATGTTCTGTCTCTAAAAATAAATATTATTCATTTTACTGCCCTTAAAAGCTAATTGTTTGTTTAAATTGCCCCATTTTTATTTGTTTTTAATTCTCGTTCCAATTTCTAATGGGTTAGAAACAATAAAGATTGTGACAGAACGAGTTAAGAAATAATATCGGAATATTTTCTTATTTCAGCTGGATTCAGTCACAGAATATCTCCCTCCATTCCTAAATGTATTCTATCTTCTGCCTTTCGAGATTTCGAAATATCTAAATTTTCTATTAAATGTTTTTCAATCTCTTTTCTAGAAACTTTTCATAAAATTATTTTCATAAAAAAAATGTATTCATGGTGCATGACTGGATTTTTTTTCTAGTTTTGATTATTTTATTAAATGCTTTTATTTATTTCATGTTTTTGTCTGGGACAAATCTTTTAACATGTATCGTCTGTGTATTAGACGATTCTAGTGTTTGTTTTTCAAAAGTGTGTTCTTATTTGTTTTTAAATATATAAATATTTTATTATTTATTTTGATGTATCTTTTATAAGGCGTTTTTTAAATAATTTACTCTTGGTGAGTAAAGTCTGTATTTACTTTTAGATTTTTATTTTCTCCTACCAACCACGACAATGTTTAGTTCAAGATTTGATATCACGTAAGAATTAATTACTTGTCAAT
>KZ651102.1:365773-390538 GCA_001010745.2 Gerris buenoi | reverse complement strand
TATTTATATATATATGGGGCATCTCGATCCTTTTTCTCTATAAATATACTGCTCGTTTGAGAAACTTTCAGGTCCAAAAATGTGTTCTTTTAATGAAAACGAATCCTGCCGCTGGCGTCTGTGTACGTGAAGGCGACGGGCATGAACTAGATCCTGAAGCGGTGCGGATTTGGGACTCATATTGACTCTAAGATTGGGGACACCGTATAAATTTGGGAAAGATTTTTTAAATCTAATAGTTTGTGTTTAGCCCGTGATTTTTGACTCATCATAGACAAAACGGAATGTTAACGAAATAGGGGGAGGAACTTAGTTGTAGTGTTATAATTGTGTGTAAAAATTTTGTTTTTTGAAATGAAATTATTCTTTACGTTAAAATAATACGGTCAAATTTGCCTATTTTGGAACTCTAATAAGTTAATCAATTAGCATCTATAGTCTATAGACGATAGATCTATTTCTAAGAAAGAAACTTTTGAGCAGTCACGATCTCTCTGTGTAAAACAGATAGTTATGAGTATTTATTATTATTAATAATAGTTAAACATACAATTATCAAGTAAACATTATCGAATTCGACAATTCTCATTTCAAAATTACTCACTTAGATAGGTGGAGTGTGACATAACACGGTTGTTACACTTGTGACATAACACGTTGCTTTACTAATGTGAGTATAATTATGTGCTTATAATTTACAAAAATGCCTTGCATACATAAAGTACATAAAGTAATGTACGGCACTCTTTTGTACATTTGGATTCCATTCATTGCTAGAATGTAGCTACGTTGCCACTTAGCGCATCTGATTACCAGAATTATTCAGTTATTAGTTCTTACTATGTTATGGCAAATAATGCTACACATTTTCATCCGGGAAGCAACCCAACAGGTAGTTAACAGTAGTCGAGAAATGTGCTGTACATTAAATGGAAGGAATTTCCCCCGTGTGCATTAGCCCTTATACTATTTATTAAAGCCGGGTTTTAAACCGGTGTGGTGAAAGCTACTATTATTTCATAGATTTGCAGCTATATATTTTACAAAAAAAAGTACATAAACGCAAAAAAGTTCACTCATTTCCTATATTAAAAAGATTGATTGAATAAACGAATTAATTAATTAATACTCTGGAAATTAGTTAAAAAATTTGTATAATTTAGATTAGAGCACTAATAAATAATAAAATATCTTGATGTATGTTCTATCTTCTATATTATTTTTATTTAATTATTACATCAAGCCCAGCAGCGCCATTTTTTTTATAATAATAATATAGCGCAATTTATTTCATGACATTGCCTACAAATCCAATATGTTAGTACTATGATACAGCAATGATTCCCAACATAACCGCTGCTAGTGTATATATATACATAATCCAAATGTACCACACTGACTGACTCATCACGGTTTTTCTGGAGCTTATTGGCCTTATAGAACATGCAATTCCTCTTAGGCTCTAGGTTCTCGCTTAGGATTCTTATTCAGGGTGAGGATTTATAGGCAAAATTGGTCATGCATCTACAGTGGCGCACCAGTGGAGGTGAGAGGGCCCCCCCCCCTCTCCCCCTCTCCTCCAAAGCACCCTAGATCAACTTATATTAGAGCTGCGGTAGATAAGAATGATAATAAATAAACAAGACAATTAATCAATAAAAACAATTTATGAATAGGTATAAGGTATTTGCTTTTATTTATTTTATTTAAAAGTATTATTACAATATAAAATGACTAGTGCTTTATTATCTTGACTAGATAATACAACATTGATCTGACCATTCTAATTAATTACATAATTATTATTTCTTAGAAAATGGTTTGAGTCGATAGAAAAACTTTTTTTTTGCCTTCATAGGAATAGAAAGAATGATAAGATAAAAAGTATTATTGCGAGTGGTGTCATGCCTGTCGTCTTATCCTGGTAGAATAGATCATGTGACAGCGACACCCCTGGGGCCCAACCCTCTATTTATCTATGATACCATTATGATACCTTATTAACATTTTGGTTTGATATTGCTTTATCTACCCCTCTATATATTATAAAGATATGATAAAGATCCCTCGAATAAAACCTTTATCAAAAAAAGTTCATTTTAAATATAAAACAGATTTAAGTTAATTAATATTGAACATTTTATCAAAATTTATCATAAAAATAACCACTCGTCAAGAAACAATCAGACACGGCATCTCATCTCGACCGGGTTTAATGCTATTTTATCAGGAACTACAATTTTTTCCAGCAAAAACGGCTTATATCGTTATACATTCGTATTTAAATAGACTACATTTTAAAAATGTTTAAAGTTTAAATAAACTAACGAAAACTCGAAAACACTGAACCAAGTAATACCTACCAATTTAATAAATTCGTATGAGAGAAATTTCGTCTTATTCGTCTCGGACCTCGGACCGATTTTTTTATAACTGGCTCATAGAAATATTAAGAAAGTTACGTTTGAGTCTGGGTTAATCCCCCCTCCCCTCAGAATAAAATCAGAATACGGAAATTACAGGAAGACCAATCTTACACTTTTTCTAGAATGTTTTTTTTTTTTTTAAATNGTCGATTGTTTTTAACACAGTCTATTTTCGCTTATAGTTCCTACACTGTTGAGAATTGGACTATAGCTTATATGAACTTTTTTGCTCCAAATGACCTGTAGATATACCCCCTTTTCTATGGCTACTTAAAATTGATACACCCTGTAGATACGTTTTGATAAGGTGTATAATATTCCTAGACTAGAGATAAGTAAAGAAATGGAAGAAAAGGTAATATTGCTGAAGCTTTTTTAAAAATCAAATTTTAAAAATAGCATGAAGCTAGAATTGAAAACTGTCTACGATTTAACACTAGTTCATAAACAGCAAATAATTTAGCTTATCTTGACCGAAAATTTTAAAGACATCTTCCTTTTATTTAAATCATAATTCTTTCTTTGAAGTTAATTGTTTTTTTAACTTTCTCGTGTACTTACTAGGTTCAGAGAAAAAGTTTATTAATAGAATAAATTTTTAATTTTGAAATTTTTTATAGATTTTCACGTTTTAAGTTCTTATGAGTTTAAAATATTGATTTTTAAAATAAATTCTGTTGACTGCGTAGACGCCTGGAGTCTGAACCATTAGAATGATCTCGATGCAATTTGACAGACATACTAGAAAAATTACACCCTGGTTTGGTTAATTTAAATGCGAATCCAGTTTTTAAAATATTAATAAAAATAAATTTGATGTTGTTTATAATGGACAATACAAACAATCACGTGTTTGAAGACTTTTTTTAAAATATTTAATTAGATTTTATTGGGTTTTATTATGTATATATTATTAGGGGATATTATTTACTATGTACATAAGAAAATTTTGTTTGAGGCTGTCGCATTGATCTATTCCCCTTATAAAGTTTCGCATTGAAATCAAACCCATACGTCATCTACCCATACGTTCATCTTAGAGCTTCGTTATTAAAAACAACACTTATTGTTAAGGAAAACCTGAGAGTGAAATTATTGTGCATTCAAGTGCATGGAAAAAAGTTATAACAAGGAAGGAAAAGTCTCAAGTCTTAAATTTAATATGCATATTCTTGCGTACAAGCAAACTTATAGTTGTTATGAAGAATATGATTGAAAGAAATTTTTTATGTGTTTACAATGGGTATGTCAAATGTTCGTAGGCTTCCACCGTTACAATTATTTATTGAAGTTCTAGGTATCCAGGTTGAAGTTCTAGGTAACCACGTCTCGAAGGTTGTACGTCCTGGCGTTTCTATGCTAAAAGAATCTTCAGGGGTTTGCATGATATCCTAGGTTTCACACTCTTACCTTAAACCTTAAACCTAGGACATCGTGCATACTCCTGAAGATGCTTCTGGCAGAGATAGATGAGCAATGGAGGATGAGAACAAACCAAGAGCTCGCACAGTTGTATGGAAGGCCGGACATCATATCAGAGATAAAAGCAGGAAGAGTAAGATGGCTGGACCACATACAAAGAATGCCAGTGGAGAGAGTTCCAAGGAAGCTGCTCGACGGCTAACCTGGAGGCAGAAGAAGCCAAGGTCGATCAAGGAAGAGATGGAAAGAAGATGTAGAGGAGGACCTAAAAACTCTAGGAGTACGTGGTTGGCGCCGTCAGGCGCAGGACAGGGATGCTTGGAGAGGAGTCGTTGAGCAGGCCAGAGCCTTTCACGGGCTGTAGCGCCATGGAGTATGTATNATCCGTTTAGCGACAGGAAATAAAGTTATACGAGCAGTAGCCAAATTAGTCCCACTTGAATTAGGATCAGAAAATCATCATGACGACCTCTTGGTTGTCTCTTGGACTTCTTAGTCCTGAACGTCGATGATTGAACAAGACACCGTCTACCTGTGCACGTTGATGATGTTCACAGCGAAAACGACCAGCACGCACCCCACTGAGACCGAGAGGACGATTGAGCGTCAAACATTCATCGGCGGAGTGTCGAGAACGCGATAAAAAATTACTTTTTTATTATTTTATTTTCAACCTGCGGCTCGAGGTATATAAAGGGCTGTATTTGTCATAATTGAGTTAGTCTTGTGTTAATATAAAATATACTAATTGAATCCAAACAGTGTCTCAATACAATATACACACAATGAGAATATCCAATTTTTGCCGTTATCAATGGTGTAATGACACTGAATTGTAAGATGAGAATAATGTAATTAAATTAAAAAAAATAAATAAATAAAAAAAATAAAAATAAAAATAACAAGCGAATAACAGAAATACCAATTGGTTAAAATCAAAGTTCTAAATTTAATGAAATAAGCTACTTGAAGCCTCTATTTTTGTATTTTAAAGTACCAAAGGAGGTCGGTAGTTGTCCCTTTCTCTTAGATCTTAGATACCATCATAATAATACAATAAGTTTAATAATTTCCATAGTTGTGGAATTGTAATAACAACAGACATTTAAAACCCCTTATCAGGCAAGTGGTAATTATAATGATAATTTTATCCAAAGTCTAATGAGGAGATTAAGCTATTTACGAAAACGCTTTCAGGAATAAATGAGGAGTACCTTGATTTGATAAAGTTTTTATATAGCAACTTTTCCTTCGTAAACTGTTTCTGTTTATCCACGAGTCCACGAGGTTATCTTTTTCTACGGATCCACAATCGAGAGCTCTTCACTTTTTCACCCTTGGTCAAACTAATTTCAAAATTCATTCCAACGGTTTTTAATAATGCTCTGAAGTTTCCTTTTAATAAATATAGTTACCTTTTACACTTGTATAATATTAGGTATGTAAAAATAATTTAAGTTAATTTTTCTTTATTCTTCCTATAGTTGTCGTTGTACCTCTGAATAACTTATCTCTACAGCGTTTTATTAAACTTTTTTAGGTTATCAGTGACTAATTATCTTGCAGCTTTACTTTGAGGTTTTCTTTGAGTATAAGTCAGCCAATCAACTCAGGAAGATTATTAAAAAAGATTGTGAGTACCCAGTGTTAAGATAATGCAGGGTGTAATTACAATTAGTAGGGTGTACGTGTACGTAGCATAATAATGCTTTATGTTTTCTTATAGCAGCTCGTAGTTAAACAGAGTGAGGTCAGTAGACTTAGTAGACTATCTTCTCTCTCAGCTCTAATATCTTATAAAGTTTATTAAGTGAGTCATGTTAGTTAGTCACGAATCAACAGCTGTTCTTAATAAAACAGACCTACTATCGCTTTTAGTGTTAACTAATATTTTAACACGGTTCCTCTTCTAACTAAAGATTTATTGTTGGTTCTTATCTGGTTCTCGTCTTATCAAATATGTACATCTGACTTTCTATTTTAATTTTTATTTAAGGGTTAGATAGAAGGGTGTTAAAACACGCGGGTTCGCTATCCCCCTCCCCCCTACATCTGTGTTTACACTTGGTTAATGAGCTTAGATTGGAAATTTCCCATTTCGATAAGAAATAAACCAATGATGGGGTAATTTTTATAAAATTAGAAATAATTTTTAATAGAAAATATTAAAATATTAAATATTTGAAGTGCAGATAAATATGAAGAATTTTTGAACATTTGAAGAGAACACAATATTGAGATAAAAGGTTTTTAATAAGACATTTTTGGAGAAAAGCAACTTTAAGTAAAAAATAAGTTTGTAAAAGGTTTAGAAGGAAAAATAGACAATTTGAAGGTTTAAAATTATTAAAAGGAAACATTTGTCGAAGAAAATTTATTTTAAGAAATATTATTTGAAGAATTTTTTTTTTTATATACGTTATCATGAGGGGAAAAATCCTTTAAGGAAAATAATACTCTGTAACGAAACATGAAGGGATGAAATGTTCTAAAGAGAAAATTTCGTTTAGGGAATCATTTTAATTTTAAATAAAATAACATGCTTGAATAAAATGTTAAAAGATATAATTCATTGAGGAAAACATTTTAATTAAAAATTATAATAAAGGGGAAATGATATGGAAGAAAACATGTTTTGAGGGTCAACCCCTTTTAAAGGGAAAAATTCTAGAAAGAGAAATTTTAAAGGACAATATTATTCTAGAGGGAAATATTTTTAGGAAACATTATTTGAAGGAATATTTTAAATATTAATGGGAAGTTAGTGAAATAATTAGAATCTTTATCTTTTAGGGTCCGTAGCCAAAAACGAGGTCCACCCTTATTATACACATTCCTGGGCTTGTCCATCCGTCCGTCTATCTGTAAAGCACCTGATCTTCGAAAATATACTGAACACAAAAATTTGAAACTTTTCTGTTGTTACGTGTAATAACCCAATCACAAGAAAAAATGATAGGGAAGCCTTAAAAAATCAATTCAAAAAGAGAGTTATAAAAGTGTGTGATTATCTTCAACTAATATGCTGTTTGTTTAATTAAAAGTATGTAACTGTTTTTATCAAATTTTATATTTTATATTGTTTATAACCCCGTGTCATCCATTACAGATGAGTTGTACTGGCCCTTTGGCAGGCCTTAGCCGTTGCGGCACAGAATTATGTAATTACATTGATGGAGCGACACACTAACCCTGTGTTATTCATTATATAGATGTAGTTGTACAGGCCCTTTGGAAGGCCTAAGCCGTCGAGGCAGTTACTGTATTGAGTTATTTACTATAATTTATACACATTAACTTTTTTATTCACTAATTTTTCCATTTGATATAGAAAGTTTATATGAGTTGTCTAGGAGCAGTTTGTTTTTAGTTTTGTAATTGCCTATAAATATGAATATTGAGTCAAATATACATGGAACAAAATTGACTTTAATTTCCGAGAAGAAGAAAAGGAAGGAGTGACAATAAGACGTCATTAGTAACATGGCTTTGAATTAAGAAGAACATGGTGACTATTAACTCAACATAGCACCTCAGTCTATTATTATTGCCCTAGTCATAGCCTCTTCTTCTTTAATTAATTCAACAGTTCCACTTGGAGTAGCACAATAAGTCGTTTCACTTGAAACAAAAAGCGTTAAAAACCTGCCGTATAAATTTCTCTCGACCCTTATTAAAGTTTGCTCTAGTTTGAACAACTTGTTCCTTTCTAAGAAATATTTCTCAAGACAATGAATAGGAAGCAAAAAAATATCGGACCGACACAACATAACTAAGAAAAAACTTTATGTATATATTATAGCGGTACTCCACATTCTGCTGTCATTTTCTTTGTATAGAGTATATAGATAATTATTGTATTACCCATATAAAAAAAAAAATAATAAAAAAAATAAATAAATACATAAATTCTTCAGAGATAAAGGATTTAGGTAATATGACAATTTGAATTGTTTTTTATTTATACGATATATTTATATATACATACCTTTTATACAATAATTAGAACCAGTTAACCAGTGGAGAGACTAAATTGTACTATTCATTAAGACCTCCATAGACGTTCCCATACCTACAATAATTAGATCGTTTTTTAAATGCAGTGCCAGCAAACGTGAAGCCAATAAGTAATTTTCGATTTTACCTTGGAGTAGTGCATAAAGAGAGAAGATAGTGTGAAAGTGAGACAAAAAACTTTTATAATTTTTTTTTTTTTTTAGTAAATCTAACACCGTTACCGCTATGAAGTGATAAAGATCACTAAATATATTAATGCTGGACAAATCGTTTAAAATAGAGAAAACAACATTTTTACCGACATCCTACGTTCTAATGTAACGATTTTATAAAGCCTTTATGCACATTTTCTAATGTACAATTGAAACAAGCACGTAAAATTTTAACCTTATTCAAGAAGAAGTTTTTGAGTTGTGAAGTGATCTATTTTATAATATTTTAAACTGCGGCCGGGTAGGTAGGGAACAGGACTGTTCCCATAGAACCACAACAAAAACCGTTCTTAACTATAAACTCATCATGATTAAATTTTTTCTCAATATTCCATACATATTTATTGCAAGACGCTCGCTCAATGATAAAAAAAAATATTTTCTTGTAATTTTGCCTCATTCCTCTAAGTACTTACTCAATTACTCTAAGTAGTTAGTACTGTAAATTTGTAAAAGCGTAAGCAACTTCGTTCCTACCTGGTGTTCCGCGACACCAGTCAATATGAAGTGCGAATCCATTTGGAACAAAGCCGGTCCAAACAACCACACTTATAATTTCCATGTCCAATTACAATGGACCGTTAGTCCAATTACAGGATGCGAGAAAGCTTTGTGGTGGTACACCATTTAGCAGATTATTTGTAATAATTTAGTATTTATACTTGAATTATTGAAGCGCATATAAAAGAGTTCTTCAATTTATTATTTGAATAAATGAAGTCCAGATAATGTTGACATCTACAAACTATTGTGAACTATTGAGTTTTATAAAACTGGCAGTTGTTGAAAAACTTATGTTTTACTATATCGCACAAAATTAGCTTTTAGAAGACACAAAAGTGGAAATAGAAAACAAATTATATGGAACAAATTGATTTATTATTGAATGAAGAAATATATATCTTTTGAATATTGTTTTAGAAATTATTTGTTTGTACAAGTCTAAAAACAACGACCGCTTTCCCAGTTTTAATAGCAAAACTAAGGTTTTTCCGAGAAAAATTTAATAAAAATGAAAAAGATTTTAAATAACTTGGAAGTGGAGCCACTTCTGACATGCCGGGTCCTTTTATATTATTTTACTTTTTTTTAGGTTTTTTTGAATTTAATCTTTTCTTGTAAGGATTGTGTAGGTTGGCCTTTGAAATATTAAATTATTGTTGTGCCACCTGGCAAACTGAAGTTGGAAAGAATCCTTTGTTTTGCTTTTACTCTCGACTCGACAACTGCCAAAAGATATTTCTAAATATGTATGAAATAATTGTTTAAAATTTTTTACCGTTTAATATTACACTGAAAGGTTAATTTGTGTTTTTTATAGAGACGTATTATTAAAGACATTCTTATGTAGTTAAAATTGTTGTTATATGTAAAGAAGTATGGCAAAGTTACATAAATGCAAAAAGATCGCAATATAAAAGAAAACATACGGCAAGAATTCGTAGAATTTTTAAAATATGAAACGAAATATAGCGAATGGATTTGTTGAAGAAGCTTCATTAGCATGTTGTGTGTAAAAAACAAAAGTAAAATAAATAAGTAAATCGAAGAATTACATTAGGATGGAGTCTTCAAGTTTAAGAATATCTTTAGATCAGGGTTAAACATAAAATGTCCATATTTAACCCGCGTTGTCCATGTTTAAAGATGATTTTGAAAATGAGTTACTGCATGCATTGACTATATTATAAAGAGACGAATTAAATTGCCCTGAAGAGAAGATAGTTCTAAAGGTTTTTGTTCCCTGAAGATAGTTCTAAAGGTTTTTGTAAATTTATGTTATAGAATAAGGAATCAGACGTAATTCCGGCATATCTAGGAATATTAAAAAGAGGATTGTTTTCGTAGATTTTAAAATAATCTTTAGGCTAGCAATATTATCTAATCCCGAAATCACTTATGTAAAAATATAAGCCTAGTCTGGCAAAGGTTGTGAGTTTCAAGTTCTACTAGGTCGGATTTCTCCATTACAAGTAAATGATGTGACTGCCCCCACACTATTATTTCCCCTCACAAACACAAACATTTTCTTTTCCATATTAATCTTTTGTTTAAATTTAAAAACATTTTCTGACTTGGCAAATACGCAGCAAAAGGAGGCAAACATTAGATGCAATGTCTTATACAATTTTGTATCCTCGTGCTGTGATACTAAAATTAAAAATTAAAATTTATTATTTGATTTGCTGTAGTTTAATAAGTATGTGCAGCGTATTTGCCAAGTCATTTTTTTTTAATTTAAACATGTAGAATATGAACTTTTGAACGGAACTTTTGCTTTCACTTCGGAGTAGTTTCATTGCGTTCAGACAATCAATATGCATGTAAAGACGTTTGTTTCACGTCGTTATATTAAACGGTTTAAAAGTTAGAACTGAAACAAACGCCACCTTGATAAGACTGGTCTGATTCTGATTATGCTGTTTAACAAATTCGAACTATTTGACTATTTGCTAAATTGCCTCTAAAAGGACCCTTTGTGTGTTTTGAAAGTACACACTTAGCCAATTTATTTTATTTTTGTTCTCCGAGTATTTTTTAAGGTGGGAAAAAAATGGATTGAGATGTATTTAACAGACTGATATGGATCCATTAAGTGCCTTCTGTACATAAAAGGAACCTGGAGAGGGGGTTAAAGCTCCTGAAGAATCCATAATAGCCTCCGTTTGAATTGGGATGAAGTATTTTCTTCAGACGGTTCCATTATGAGCGACGTTGGGAGGGTTGCTTCCCTGTGTCTACAGCTTTTTAGAAGCTCGGTTACAAACTGTTCACGTGGCTCGCTCCTAGATCACGTCCTGCCTTAAAAGGCGTCCCTTTAAACCTCGCCGTCCTATATCTAGAGACCCGTGCCGTCCGTTCTCTCGCCATGTTTTTTTCTTTTCTTTCCATCTCGCTTCGTTTAGCGAGAAACCTCACCAAGCTAAATCTGAGTTGACATCCTCCTCGGACCTCCACGAGTAAGACAAGTTGAAAAATAAAAGAAAGAAGATATAACCGTCGCACATCTAAGAAACCCAGCATTATATTTTTTCTCTCTCTTCCTTGACTCCTCGTATAGTATCTTCAATAGAGAGAAAAGCCCTGTTATTGTTCAATAAATCTATAAGGTGGAAAAACACTGCTAAAGACAACAATCAGGTACCTGATAAAATAAGACAACTGAACTAAAAAACAACAGTGCTGTATTTTTACGCTATTTTCTTCTCTGTGCTCTTTTTAAGCATTTTAACGTCGTCTATTTTTTCATTAATCATCGATTTTATTTTCCCTCCTTTCTACAGGAGGATGTTTTACAGCGACAGCGGTGTTTTAATCGTAAGTGGAATGACTAGTTTCGTAGATCCTTCTCGAAACCCTTATGCTGAGGGTGATGTGTCTGTCCGTCCGTCGCTCTTTGGTTCATATTTAAAACATTTGCCCAACTTTTTGACCCACACATTGGAAAAATATAGAGAAGGTAAAAATTTAATATCCACATGCTCAATTATCACAAATGTAGTAAACTCAAAATTTTTTTTAAATTTTTAATTGGGGGATAAGTAGGTTACAAATATGTATATTATTATACTTCAAAATGTTACATTGCTTATTGGTTTTAGGAATTAGGTATAATTAATCCGAACCACCCTATAGCGACTAGTCCTAAGAGTTTGAAATAATTCATGTAAGTACATTATAATAGGTTGATGAAAATTTTCAGTTAAAATTAAATTTACCTTGTTATCAATACCGATAAAATACATTGTGACCCCCCGAGGGATCGAACCAGGGATCCTTTTATTTTTTGTTTGTTTCCTTGGGGCCTTCTGCCTAAATTTGTTTATAATTTTTTTTATACAGAGTAGGATGGAGAAATAGAAAAATACTATTTTATAATGCTATGCATATGATAACATATTATGCTTAAAATCTACAAAACCCTAATAAGTACTTGGATGCAAGTACTTCCCTGTGATTTTTTACTTTATACTTTTCAAAATGACATCGTGTTTCTACAAATACATTTTTATCTCGAGGTTCTATGTTCATTGAGATAAATATTAGTCTAAATGAACTGCTCATTCTGAGCATCTCAAAGTAGATATAGTGTGATGGATAAGAAGAAAATTCTTTTTAGCATGAGATACTCGTGCCAAATTCATTTAATTTTTTTTTTTTTTATTTAAACGTTAAGCGCCGCTGTTTATTAATGCTGAGCTCCTAATATATCACGCCCAGTTTATAATATTATCTCTGCTAAATTATTATTTCTTAGATAAGTATACTATATGAATGTTATATATTATGAATAGCTAAACTGGGTAATAAATCATATCTATAATTCGTCTTTCTCTTGCGACAAAACTGAAAATTATTAATTATGTTGTTTGTATAATTCGTTGCATTATGTTTCCGTATAAATTAACTTGATTTTCTTTTTAACAAGTTAGATTTTATTTTTATTGGAATGAAGTTCCTTAATGCACGTTCTGGAGCCCGGGAGTGAATCCGAAAAAAACGACCAAAATAACCGTCACAAAATCATACCGTCACGAAATCTACCGATGACGATAACTTAAGTAAGTAGTACAAAATGACCGAGTTAGTTTAAATTTGGTTCACATGCTGATTTTACCAATGCCTTGGCTTAGTTCGTTTAAGGTGCGAATTCTCTGGCGTGTTACTTCCCGGCAGTTGACGCTCGACGTGATTTTTATTCGGGCGCTGCGATGATAACACACACACACGCACACATACAGCAGACGTCATGCTGAAAACCTCTCAAGATGTCTTAAAAACACCCGAAACCGATAACTCCGTTGACATCTCGAAAAAAAAAATGTTTGGTGAAAACAATACTTTTCCTACTATAGCTAGTGAGGAAAAGTAAAAAGTATAAAAGTAACGTGGGACGTCCCGACCACTGGAAATCAAACTTCAGCTGATCGGAGGACGTGACTTCTGCACCGCATACGCATAACCGTTGGGCGGTCGGGACGCACCAGAAAAGACGGCTCCTGTCATTTTTCCAACTTTTTGACTGGACAGCGTCAGGCTCAGGGGCATAGAATAATACTATATATAGAAGGAGCATAAAATCGAAATCCTAAGCAATTACTGATAAGAGGCAGAAGCCAACTTTTGCAGAGAGGTTGTGTCCCTTAGACCAGGGGACCAACATAACAACACTCTTTTTTTCATTTAAGCTGGAGAAGGTTGGCCATGCTTTAGTAACTATTCAAAGCCCGCTCACAAACGTCAAGAAAACAAGCCCTGCCATTGGTTATTGTTTACGTTTCACTCTGACGTCATTTTTTTCAACTCGCCCGGCATGATATAATAAACAATATTTTTAGCATATTTCAAGCTGAAATAAGATAAAACACAACAAAAATATTACAATAAACTAAACTGACTATCAATAATTATAATTTAATAAAAAATTAAATTAGAAAACCGAAGGCAAATAATTTTAGAGTTATGACGTCACAAATTACAAAAATGAATTTTTAGAACGCAGATAAGGTACACAACCAAAGTTGGCTTTAATGTTATCAGTGACCATCCTTCTATATATAGTATTATTCTAAGCTCAGGCTTGATTAAAAAAATAATGGGCTGTAAAAGCATGAAATCATTAAAGTAAGCGCCGAAGCTATGTGCCTAGTAATTTTTTTCTAATTGGCCTAGTATTTTGGTGAAAGATTTACTGGCACTATAATGTAATAATAAGATTTATTTAGAACAATATATTATTATCTGTCTAAATTTACAGGGTTAAATAATAATAAATATCCGGTCTAAATAAATCTAAGAATTAAAATTCTATTGTAAAATAAACATTTTATTTTTATACTTAAAATGAACAAAACAAACTCAGAATTGGAATCTTAATGTTAAGAAAGATAAAATATTTTGAATCGAGTGTTTGTATGAACACTAAACTGTAGTCAACACCTTCCCATATCCTGTCAACTTGTATCAGCAAGTTTAAACTTTCAATTTGTCACAATTACAAACGTTAATATCAAATAGAAATGTATAAAGGCAGGATTGAAATGATAAAAGGAGATAAATCAAAAGGCATCAAGAGTGTTCATGTTGGCGAGGCCCGAGTGTACGAGACACGTGCAATAAGCTAATAAAGGATAAAATTGAAGGAAGCATCCTTCAGCTCCCTCGCGTAATCATACTTTGAAGCAAAGGCTTCACCCAGCAAAGCGTCCCAACTTTATTAGAGCTTTCCTCCACGCAAAGTACATAACACAAAACTTAATAACAAACTAATTTATATTAATTACAGAAGAGGAAGCAAGTGGAGGGGGTTAGCTTTACCACCAGAAAACAGCTAAAAACAGGACTAAAATTCCCTCTAGTTTCACTCATATAGCGGTATGTATATAGAAGCTTTAACACATTTTACACTCTAGGGCCTTCCGAAATGTGTTATAACCTTCAAAAACAGTTTCTATCTCTCTTACTCCAGCCCGCCTTCCTTCTCAACAAAAATTCCAAACGCCGAGAAAAACTTTTTAAACGCGCAATAAGGATTAAAATAAGTTACGACATAAATTGAGATTTGCGACCTAGCAATAACACACACAGAGCTCCGAGGAAACCGTTGCTAATCCAATATCAGTAGTTTGAGGAGTCGTAGGGCTTAGCGGCTCCGCCCCACCCTCTGCTTCCTACAAACTATAATTTAATAGCAATAAGTCTTGATGATTTAGCTTCAAAAACCTCCGGGCCAACTCTGCCGGTCCCAACTTATTCAGATAGTAATAATCTCAGTTTCTCTGCCTATAAACCTAGTTTTGATGACATAAATTTTACTCATATTAAAATCGTATTAAAATAAACATCCTTTATTTTATAAACATTAAACAAAGGAATTATGTAATTGTAAAATTTAAACAATTTAGTAAACGGTGATTAAGCATGCAACTTCTTATTTATTTTTTTAAAAAATTTCTATAGGCATTGATCAACATGTATCTTAACTTTTTTGTTTCACAGTATTGTTGAGACCTTGAAGAGTTGGGGTGAAAGAGATAGCTTATGGTGGTTAGACGTGGATTACAAGGTATTTATTGTTTTTTGATATTTGTAGAAGTTTTGAGATGGTGATACAATAACATATCTAATTACTGACTAAAACGTTAACACGATTATAAAAGTAATTCAATTGATTGGAAAAAAATCTGCATTTTTTGCTCACAGTCTTACTTTAAATTCTTAACATCCATGTTATGTTCAGAGTTCCGAAACTATGTTCCGCCGTCATAAATTGTGAAATTATCTTATAATCCTTCGCCATGTTATAATAGTCAGATCAAAGCAATAAGATAAATTTAGTACATATGTTGATCTATGTATATTATTTTAATATGTGAAAATAAAGTTGGGAGTGTCATATATGATCCCCACCCTTGGCAGTGTCATACGTACATATGCTCCATATGACAGAGGAAATAAATACTGAAGATGGGTGTTGTTGAAGTTAAAACATGTTTTAATTAAAATTTCGATACAAGATCCAAGCACCGTGTTCATTCACTTGAGAATGATTGGTGCTTTGGAATTTATAAATGGTACAGGCAAGTCAAGTGAGACAGAGTGGCCATGGTCAGTTCATGGGCCCTCTCTCCAACTTGCTTAATTACCTTACATAGGATGCCTCTGTTTTCGGTCCACAGACCCCACGGGCAATTTGCAGCTTCATTGGACTCACCGACCGACACTATATAGCTGCTCAATCACATCTACACTACATATCACTCCGGACAAATTGTAATCATTCACCAACTCCAACACTTATACAGAAACGAATCAACTATTGGCGATGTACAAGTGTGTGTATAATATATCTGCAAACTCATCAAACAACTGCCCAACCAAAAAAAAAAAAATGTAACTAGTTTTTGTGGGGAGAAAAATAAAAAAATATTTATTTAGTAATAAAAGCCCTGATTTTGACTTTTATATAATGTTTATAAATTTGTTAACAAATATTTTTAATTTTTTTTTAGATATGGAGGTCAACAATAACAAAAATTCTCAGGGTTAAGGGAATAACACAAATTCTCCTCGTAAATTTAAATTAGTTTATTTCACAAAGCAGTTTTCAGCCGTTACAAGTCCATCATCAGTCCCTAAGAGCAAAACAGAATTTTCGAGCTAAATAAAAACAAAAAAAGAACAAATAGGTTAGCAATAAAAAATAACTAAATACCATGCTAAAACAGAATGAACAGTTTGTTATAGATAAATATAAGGTAATTAATAAAACAAATGGAAGCAATTAAAAAAAAAAAACGGATCTTAGGTGGCTTTCAAACATTATTACTATTTACCAACTAAGGCTTTTTTTTAAATTTTAACAAAATATACTGAAATAGCAGTGTCCGCCCCCGCAGCTAGGCCGCCACGAGCGGCCGCCTACCCGGCCTGCGCTAGTGCGTAGCGCAAGCGCGCTGAGCTTTTCCCTTTTTGTTAATGTTTTTCTCTCAGTTGAACTATCTTGACTTCACAGTTATCAGATTAGCTATAACCTTAAGGTTCGATATTTACCTAAACCTACCTCAAGCGACGCCATAATTCACGCTGACTCTATCATCCTTGGGTAAATAAGTTAGCTGCCTTCAACACCATTGTTCTGTTGACACACCCATAGTTTGCATTTGCAGTAATAACTCTTTCTGGAAATCATTCCGTCAACTAAACTCTTTTTACTATTAGTATTAACTTTTGACAGCGCAGGAAAATCGAAAAAATGTGTAAGGGGGACAATGAGAGCACTGTATTTCGAATTCGAGAAGGTCATCTCGGGCCAACTAGGCAAATAAAAATCTCACTGTACCCAATCCTCCAACAAGCCTAGTGGCTTTTTTCCTCATATAGGTTGGCCAATATGAAATCAAGAGAGCAAAAAAGAATTTTCTGAGTATCAAAATGTAAGAGGTAGGAGAGCCCTAACAGAATCTCCGGGAATTGGAGTAGGAATAAGTTTCAAACAACACAAGCTTGACTTCTCAAAAAAGGTGAATACTGAATACTAATTGTAAAATGACAACTAATCTGCTACTATAGCAGTTAATACCGTCAGTCTGGTGTTCCACATCGTTTGATTTCTACCAAACGATCTAACACATCTCAGATCACATAAGTAGATGAGTTTGAATTTTTGGTTTGAGCTCATACATACTTTTTCTCTCCTCACGATCAGTTCGATAGTCAAACCAAACTGATCGTATATGGGGGGGCTCAATACTGAAATGAAGTGGTCGAACCCAAATTAAATCAAACATTAAATTTCTATTTTATTTTTTTACAATAAACGGACAAATTTTGCTCAATAATTTTATACTACGAGAAAGTTCCTTAGTAGAAAGAACTACTTTTTTCTTTTTTCTTTCATTTAATTTTTTTTTACCGAAAGGAACGTATAGTTTTAATTATAGTAACCCACTCACAAAAATCCATTTAATTAAAAACTTTTTTTTTGGAGAATTATATTATTTTTATTTTAACGCTGTAGATAAAACTAAGTAGAAATTCTAATAAATAACTTGTAATCTTACTATCAGATACAATTCTGTTTCCTTTGTTCCCTTTTCTTCTTTTTTATCGCAAACAAGTGAAGATATTATTTTTCTGGTGAACTCCTTGTGATGTTGTATTCTATAAATATGTATACAATTTTAATTTAAAGTCGAGGATGTGTTGTCAGGTTTATGATATATTGATATTAGCATCTTTTTTAAAGTTACTTAAGAATCCTAAATTCATATATAATTTTTGACAACTCAAAAAATAAATGATTAATTTATTGATAACACTAATTAAAAATAATAAAAAAGCCAAGTTATAATTCGGATTGGTTCGAATATTTGAATTGACTTAACTTTGAATCAACTAATTATATAATAAAACTTGCTAAACTTTTATTAACTTCTTGTTGATTAACTTTTAATCAACTAATTATATAATAAAACTTGCTAAATTTTTATTAACTTCTTGTTGATTAACTTTTAATCAACTAATTATAATACAACTTTTTTACTTTGTCTAGATTAATCATTTGTTAGTATGGTAGGGTTGAGACAATAAGTTATTTAGTTTTTTCTTTACTTTTAATTTTTAATCAGTACGAATTGAGGCATTTAGTCCCTCAAGATGTTATCTGTACGTATCTAACCTAGGTATCGTTATTTTTTTGGTAAATTTATTCTAGTATCTTTATTAATTGATTAGGAAAGGGACATAAATAAACTAAACTTATCTACCCTTATCTGTTGGTGTATAAACTTTTTGTTAGTCACCTAATCATCATCAACTTTTGGAATATTTATAATATTTACAACAAAAACAAAAAAAATATAAAAATCTATAAGTATGCAATCAATACGTAGTTATTTCAGTTTTTTATATCCGTTTGGTTCAATATTTGAAAAGTTCACTAGAACTAGAATAGTTTTAATTCAGAGCCAGGATAGAATCTTCAGTTTGTTTTTGTTATAACTGCGGTGTGAGTAAAAGAATCCTGTTTTTAGATTTCGGTTTCTTTAGATTTTTCCTGGCGTTTTCTCTCTGGTATCTCGTCGGTTTGTTTTCGAAGCTCGTAGCCTAGATGAGAATTTTTTTTCTTTTCTCCGTTTAATTTTCGTGTCGAGTCCGAGCTTTGTGTTACGGATAGGAAAGAAGACACGGAGAAGAGGCTTGCTTGTACCGGGTTTCAGATGAAGTCCCTTCCTTCCAATCCTATCCTTTGCTAGCAGGGCTTAATCCTCCAATCCTAACAATCCTACGCCATTTTCCCCATCCACGCTGAATCGCCTCACGGACTCGTATAGCAGAGCAAAGCCACCTTTTCTTCTCGGACTTTTTCTTTCACCCTCTTTCTATGAGAGAAAACCCTTTGCCAGGTTGTAGAAGTGTTATTTTTTCTCCTTTTCCCCCTGCTAATCTGCCCACTCCTCGAGCCCACACAGTATTATTTTTTCAACAATGTCATAAAACTTAGACTTAAACAAAAGATACTGTTCTTTTTTTTAGTTTATTTTTTTATCTCTTTTATAGGTCCCTATATTCACGCTCTACGATTCCAATGAGTTTTGTTTTGTTTAAGCTACATATAATGTATTTAGGTATCATTAGGTATTGGGTTATTTTATCTTTCTTTTATTATTCGACTAACCAAAAGACCTGAAAAACAATTTGTGTGGTGTCGCGGGACACCCGGTAGGAACGAAGTTCCTTATGCTTTTCATTAAATATAAATTATAAAATCACAGTACTAACTACTTATAAATGGTGGAGTTAGAAAAGAGAAAATAAAAAGTAACTAACTATTTTTACTAGTGGATTTAAGGAAAAATTAAAAGAAAAACTTTTTTTATCTTGAAGAAAGCGTCTTACATTAAATAATGTATTGTAAATTGAGATGATAGATTGAGATTTGATATGTAGATTGAGAGAGAAAAAATAATTTTGATGAGTTTATAGTTAAACCAGATGGTTGTAGAGAAGAAAAGAACTGTTCCATCAACACCGTCGGCGTATTACTCCAATTAAAATATTATAATATAAAATATGAATTGTCAAAACTAAAAATAACCTCTGCTGTATCAGGTTGAAATTTTTGCATGCCTGTTTCAATTGTACTTTAGACGATGTGTATGAATTTTTGTTAAAATCGTTACGATAGAACGCAAGATATCGGTAAAAACGTTGTTTTCTTTATTTAAAACGTTTAGGTTTGCTTTTATAAATTTAGCGATCTTTATCAGTTCGTAGGAGTGTCGGTGTTCGTTTTACTAAAAAAATATTTATAAATGTTGTTTGTCTCATTAACTTGATAAAGGTAGAACGTCTTAAAATTTCAATTTTAAATTTGAAGCTTACTTTTACGCGAACGTTGCGCGTGCGCGTGAACGGTTAGGCAGATAACGTTGTCCAACGCAGTCGTCCTGGGCATTGGTAAAATGAATATGTGTACAAAATTTCAACTAAGTCGGCCAACTTTTACACAAGTTATCGCCATCGGTGGATTTCATGACTTATTATTCTGGAATGACGTTGAAGTCTTACAATAAAGCTTTAAATGAGTTGGCGGCGCAAAATCTGTCCCCTTTACATAAAAGAACATATTTTATTTTATTTTACAAAATATATTTTATTTTACAAAATATATTTTATTTTACATAAAGGAATATAAAAGATTCACATTTGAAGGGTTTGTTGCAAGAAACGTTCCTTGCACATTTTCTTTTAATTGTCCATTTAATACATCAGTAAACACGAAATAAGAAACAGAATATTCTACCTGGAATAGGGGAGTAGGTACAAATTCTGTTAACTGCTTCATTTTACATAGTATTAGATTTGACTAGGTATCAGACGATCCTAGTTGTGACAAGTAAATATCGTTTTTGACTAAAACGGTTGGTTGGTCTAATCGATATACTTTATTGATAAAATATGAATATGTTGTAATATTTTATTTTTATGTACTGTCAAAATAAAATATTGAAGAATAGTACATTATATCTTCTTTATTTTGCAACATTTTGAAAATTGAATATACCCCTAATTAAAGGACCATATTCTTAATAAACTAATTAATATTGAAAAATTTAATAGTCGAAAAGCCAATTTCTCGATTTCTAAAACTTGTAGTTATGTATATGTTTTTTGCTTGACATACGAGATTTTTAAATTAAAAAGGAATATATAAAAAAATTTAAAATTAAAATAAATGTATTATATAATGCTTAAAACTGAGAGTAATAAAGTGAAGTTTTTTTAAGCTAATAATACAAAAAACTTTATTACAATTAAAAATGAAGCACGCAATGCTTATATATACTTGCTGAAAAAATACAATCCTAATTATTTAGTTTTTGTCTAATTGTATGCAGCCGGTTCTTTATAAGACGGTAATAAGAAATAAAACCAGGTAATAAAATAGCTTTTGACGTGACCTTCTAATTTTTAATTGTTGGACGAAAAACTTGCATGTGAGACTCGATTTACTTGTTTTCTTTTTTTTATAGTTAACTTTTGCATTTGAATCCGATCTAATTACAACTTGTCTTCAAGTGTTCACAGGAGACAATTATTTCTCTTTTATTCTTCAACCAGTTTATTAATTTGTGTATTCTTACGTGTTGTTTGCTTGACATTCAATTTTTTTAATTGGAGCAGACTGTTAGAAGTTCATTCACACGAAGTAGAGTTGTTGAAAGGCACCGGATGTGTCTTGTTTATCTAAGCCGTGGGTTCGGTGAGACATTTTGTAGAGGTACCTGCTTGCTCATCCCAAGTCAGGTAGTTTATAGTAATCTTAAATCAAAAGGTTCAGATACTACCTACCTGTTTACATTACTTCTTGAATCTGTCACCGCCTTGATGTCTACTTTCAAAGTTTTTTTTTTTTTCTGTTTAACTTTGAAAAAAGTTATTTGTATGATGTTTTCTTGTTGTGTTACTTCTCAATTGATAGATTTCCCTTTTATCACTGCTCCTACTCATCGACTCTTGGGCCGCCATCCTAAGTGATTTTGAATCTAAAGTGTGAATGAGCCCATATACGGACGATTCTCATCACATCAGTCGTATAGTTCCAAAAAGAATCGAGGTGGCCGGCCATCCCTAGCGGCTAGATTTGAGAATCATAATATACTAATCGCTTACAGAAATCGTTGCCTGAACGAACATTTGCAGCTTTGTTTCGTTTGAAGCTTTCATTCGCGAATAGGATTCTGGAATCTCTAGTGTGATTGGAGGTTCTCATTATCTTATTACGTTATTTTTTGTTTTTACTTTCTCTTATAATATAAACTCTCGCTTATTCAAAACCTTTCAAAGTTTACATTTTGTTCATTTCAATCATCCTTTTTTCGGATATGCTCATTAGAGCCGGAGGTTTTCCGGAGGAAGCTTCTTCAACTTAGGTCACTTGTCACTTGCTCAATATGATTTATGTCGTGTCTCGCTGAACATTCTATCCCTTAAATTTTGACTTCATTCCCTATGCGAGTGAGCATTTTCGTGCTATATAATAAAATTTTCACCGTTAAAAGAGGTATGGTCCTACATCTTCTAGATCTAGAAGGATGTCCAAGACATAATAGTCACTATTATAAGTCATTCTTAGGACGCTAACCAACACTGTGCGGGCTGCGGGCTTTATAAGAAATGCCTCTCCAGAACTTTTTTTAACCACCTTCATAAATATCGATTGAAGACACGAATGCTGCAAAAGAAACCCCACGCAGGTGCTTCTCTACATTCTTTGACCACCATTTGGAGCATGGCTCACTCGGGTCTCAACAAAACAGTTTTTTTTTTAAATACAAGAAAAATGTTAGAACCAAGGGGTTCAATTTTCCAAGGGTTAATTTTGAGATACATTTTAGATACATGTTACAAAATAAAATTTTAAAAATGACACCCATCTATTCCCCGGAAATATGAAGTAAAATATAAAAGTTTTCGAGACAATAATGCTTAAAAATGCTACAACATTAAGATAAAAAAAAAAAANCTTTATTCTTAAAAATAGGATGGAACTGGTTCAAAAGAACGGTGTTTCAATAGAAAACTTGATAACAAAAATTAAACACGTTAACTTTAAAGTCACTTTGATTCCCATGAACAGAAGTTAATTTGAAAAAAATAATATTTGAAATTCAAGAATAATTCTAAATAAAGAGTAATCTAAATAACATATTATTATCAAATATTGTTTTTACCGGTATTATTATATCTTGCGTCCAGCTTGTAATAATATACAGAGAACACCCGGCTACGTTGGGACTTAAAAAATAGTTAGTATTTTTTTTATTCACAGTTATTTCCTAATTATAAAATGACTTAAGAATGGGAAAATTTTGCTTTTACTTGTTACATTGTCTTGTCAATACTAAAAATGTTAGGAAATAATTTTGGTTTTGATGAGATTTTTTTTATTTATTAGTATTGTCAACAAACAAAATACATATAATTTTATTTCTCTTCACGTTTTTTAAAAGTAAGATGTATAAAATATCTGTTTATATTTCTTAAGGTTTAAAAGGTATTTTGGGAAATATCTAGTGATCGTGCCTTATTGCGGATCAGAATAGAATAGTGGCTGTATCCTTCAGGTTTTGGTATAATTCAGATACTATCTCCAACCATTTTTAACCTTCTTACGGCTTTATATATTAATAAAATCGCCCAGTAAATAGTGTATTTATTGCTTTTCTTTTTATAGTACAAAGTATATTATCATAAATAATACTCTATTGATTTAATCGAGCTTCACTTTATTGGGGAAAATTTATAAAAACAAGCGGTATGGACAATAATGCTTAAAAATGCTACAACATTAAGATAAAAAAAAAAAATCATATTTCTTGGACATACGTTACCTGAGTTCTTTAGGTACAATTATTGTTACTCTTTAAAATTACTTTCTTTGGTGCTTTAATATCAAATATTTTAGATTACGCATTTGCTACCTGTGGTATTTTTATAATATGCTTACTCCTTTTAATTTATTCTTATCGGATATTACTTTAAAAAATTCCTTTAAGTTTTGTTAGAAGTATTTCTTCTCTATTCGTCTGTATATTTGTTGCTTAAAATTAATGCTGTAGATTTGTTGCGTGTTTAATTTTAGTAATATCTAAATAAATAAATAAAAAAACTGTTTTTTAAGTTACTTTTATTTTTTAAATTTAATATTTGTCTTACTATCAGTATCACTATTTTTACGGGTTTCGCTAGTTTTCCAAGTTTGACGTGTTGATTTTCTTTAAGTTATTGTTTTTGTCATTATTCCTCTTGGGCTATATTTAATAAAGGTGTCAAGTTTCTATTTGCTACCTGAGGTAATTTAATACTATTGACCTTTGATTTGATACTTGTACCAGTTTTTTTTATACTTTTTTCTAGACGTAATATTATCATAGCTCCAACGCCATGGGTATACTTTTGTTACACAAAATACCTCAATCCTATTTATTTTTGCCATTTAATACCAGACTTATCAATCCAGCAAGTTTTGGGGTCAGTGTTCTGCTCTATTATTTTCTTATTTTAGAGATAACTTCGTTGTATTCCTATTCATCATATTACTTTTAATAGAATTATGATAACTTATTCTTTGTTTTAGATTTTTTTGCTTCCTCAGTCTTACGTAATAATTGTAAATATACAAACTATAAGTATAGGTTGACTAGTTTTTTAGTTAGTACTATTTTTACTTCCATGAAAATGGAAGTATGGTGATGCCCTCCAAGATCTCTGTGAAGGAGGGGGAACCCTTTTCATATACATGAATGTCTGTGCGTAAGTATGTATGTTCGTACGTTTGTCCGGAACTTTAAACCTTTATAACATTGCTTCAAGAGATCGTATTGAGATGCGGATTGCGGCTTTTTTTAGAACTTTTGTCGGAAAAACTGTTGGCGCAACCCCGAACATCGTAGCTCACGAGGAGTTACAGTCACTTAGCACGAAATTGGTCTGTCGATGTTATCAGTTGTCTTTATTTGATTTCAATTTCCTTTGGGTGTATATGTGTTCTATATGGTAGGTACCTATGGTTTTTGAGCACAATCGGACAAGCATTTGGGAGATATTGGCATTTTAGTGTTTTTACTTCCATGAAAATGGGTGTAAATTCTGAGTTCTCTATTTTGAACATTCTATCCCTT
>KZ651102.1:345132-355191 GCA_001010745.2 Gerris buenoi | reverse complement strand
AAAACGTTTATTTATTAAATATTACTTATTAAACTATAATATTTAATGTTATAAGATAGAGATAATAGTATAAACTGTCATTGCCAACATTATAAAAGTAAAATTTTTCCTCATTTTACCGCCTAGGCAGTAAAATCACATTTCTCTGCCTGAAATCAGTTCAATAATGCCTCATTTTGCTGCCGCAAGTAGATAAAAGATGTTTTAGTATTACTTATGTTAATATTTTAATTAATAGCTGGTCAGTAGAGGGTATTATTTTAACCTTCAAAACCCTTTATTGTTGTACATGATTAATATTAGTGATTAAAAAAGACTGACTGAAAGACACCTAGGCCTAGGCCCAAGCATATGCCTAAATGTTAGCAGAATTATATTTTGTTGGTCAATAGTTACCTAAAATCTAAAGAAATTACAAAACTAATAGGTAGGTTCATATAAAAAAATCTTAAGAAAGGTACTGATTAACTGAAATAATAGATAGAAATATGCATAACATACCGAAAAGATAAATACAGGTGAACATTTACAGTAGACATCAATATGAGTTGACATTAGAAAGAGATCTAATGTAATTGGAAATAGGTGTTGTAGTTGGTAAAAAAAATAAAAAGAAATGTACAGTTGATAAACTATTTAATACAGGTAAACGAAATAGAACTATAATATTTATCTTAAGAAAGTTTATTGATATAACTCTGAATTCGAATGTTTTCCTTAAGATAGGACAAAATACCATGTATGGTGCTCTGAGAGGAAGGTACGAAGAACCGGCCTGACTGGTTAATCACGCTTATGAAGCTACAAGCTACTTGAAGAGTAACTTATTTAGAAATTGAAAGGATATAGGGGCTATCTACCACTCCATCAATGAACACCCTTATATACTTCATATAATGACTATCTTGATTGTAGCGGATAGACAGTTGCTTTCAGAAAGATAGATTTGGTACAACATAAAGATGCAATAACTCGTGTTCAAATATTTTTTACCAATACCTATTATTTACATTTTACATTGTTGATAATATAATTTAGTGGATTATCTATCTACTGTGAATTAATGAAAAATCAGACAAAACTAAAATAACAAATTTCCTAATGAGATATAAATTATCAGCTAAAATAAGTTGTCATAAAATACGGTTGCCTTTTGCTTCACAACAGATATTGTGGAGAAACAGTATTTTACTTCTTTACTTCAGTCTAGTATAACTTCACAATTCAATTTGGGTTGATACTCGTAAAACTTGTCGTCAATTGATATACGTGGGACCTCCCATAAAATATTTCTCATTCGACACAAAAAGTATTTTTTCGAATATGATTATTCAACTATGTGGTAGGAAAAATCCAAATATATAGGTAATATAATTATGAAAAATTATGTATTATAATGTTTGAAACCTAGAACTATATAAGTATAATCAATTTACTGTTGACTGTTGATAGTGAGACATCTTGACTGCTTCAAACCGTATCTTGAGTGTTAAAATAATAATGGTTTTAGTTTTTTAGTGGCAAATTTTTTTTTATGCATTATGTAAGCCAACCGGAAAAATGTACCTATCGTAACTGATACCATCAATCTGGAGGGAATTTAGTATAGTCTCTATAGTAAATGTTATAGTAGTAGGTTTTTTCCATTGTTTTTTTCCCCCCGAGTACTGATTACCGTTCTGAAGCTGAAAGAAGCCTCTAATAACTTTCTACCAGGTTATTGAATGAAGGTGTTCTCATGTCTCATTGATGAAAGCATTCAGCCCCGTGTGACCCGTATGATTGACGAGGTGTAAACTGTAAACCTTATAAAGGCTGACGTATATTAGAATCTCATAGTATGTGATACCCAGGACAGAGGCCTGTGTATGCCGGTGGGCCTGCTAGTCATAGTCAGTCTGTAAGTGCGCCCTGCCACGGGTAGTTCGATCCCTGTGGGAGAGAACCAGGTGCCACCAGACTGACTCTAGCTGGCCTTGGACTTAACAACTTCTTCCATCCTATCCGCTCTTCCTTTTACCAATCTTAACCCTCCAAATATATAACAACTGTAGACCGGAATGAATCATGAACCACTACTTATAACATCTGTACCTCATTTGAATAAGTTGTAAATCAAATTTCTTTCGCTGGCGAATAACCAAAAAAGTATAATTCTTTTCCCGATTTTTGTTCCATTATTCCTCTTAGAAAGAGGGCTATAATTTAGAACATAACTTTGTTCTTACTTTATAATAAAGATATAAATAAGTATGAAGATTACTTGTTATATATACACGTTTTATAATGTATAATTTAAGTAAGAAGTAACAGCTTAAGTGAAGATCATCATGAAGGATTTAAAAAAAATTGTCATGCTATACAAGGTACTTTAGGCTCTATCTGATCCTTTTCATAATTTTATTCAACCAATTACTTGATTTTACAGAGCTTAAAAGCGGTTTTGAAAACCTCAGTAAAGTACGATTTCTACAAAAAATACATTTATTTAAATATTTTTAGAATCATACTTAACTACTTTAATTAGTGCGACTTGTAGTTTCAAAATCAATGAATGTTTTTCAAAAGTATTTAATGAACTTAAACTTAAACATAATACATATTTTTAACATGAAATAATTGTCTATCAACTCAACGCAAATAATATAAATATAAAGCACTGAAGTCTCTTTATTGTTGTTGTACAGAGGAATTTTATTGAAATTAAAATACTTGGAAAGTTGGATCATGTTTTGGTAGACGGTTTCTTATATTCTTTCTAAGAATTCTCAAGTCAAAATAAATACTGCCAGGCATTTAAGCAAACACCTGTCACAAGCTTTATTTTTTACAGGGAAAAAGAACATTTATCACCATACTTAATAACCTGACTCTAGATTCATCTTCTTCTTTGAAAAAAGAAAAAAATAAATAAATAAACAACAAAGGTATATATTTTAGTCCAACAATGAGCCCATTTTGATTAAACTTGTTATACTTATACTAGTGATATAAATGCAATGTGTGATAAAGTTTTTTTCTAGGATTTTTAAGGTTTAGATAATATTTATGTAAGACCAAATATGAGACTTTTTCACTTTCTTTGTAATGACGCTTAAATAAATGAAATGAACTATTATTTACTCTAAATTCAATAGATTCTCTTATAAGATATTTAACATATCTTTGATCTTTTGTTTTAATTTTTGAATAACGCAGAACCTTAACATTGTTTTGCCGTCTTTCAACTTATTCCTATATTTTTACTTTCTCATATAAAGAGAAAGTATTGTGATTTTGTGATAAGACTTGAAAATTGAATGTTCAGATTTTGATGGATGTATGCGTTTTGAGGTCCCATAAGTCGAAAAAAGTAGTTTTCAAAGAATATCTGGTGTGGAGACTGGAGACTAAACTATAAGCTGTTTTTACGGGAAAAAAATCTAGTTTCTGAGAGAATGGCTTTAAACGCGGACGGAGAGAGGCTGGGTTCGATTCCCCGCCAAGGAGAAGTTATTTTTATGATAAATTTTGATTTAATGTTTAATAATAATTATTTGTAAAACTCAAATTAATAAATTAATGTTAAACTGGCTAATTAATTATGAACTTCTGAATCGTATGTGAGAAAGTTTGTTTTAGATGTCTCGAGCCGACTTAAAAAAAAATAATAATAATAAAATTAAATAAAATCTGCGTTTACTGCTGTTTTAACGCCAAATAGACGCTCTTTGACGTGGTGGAAAATTATTCTCTGGACACTTTCTTAGACGTTGGCGCCTACTATAATAATGCTGGGAGGAATAAATAGGAAGGCAGATATTTAGGTCAGACTCGGCCCACCCTAACTGCCTCTTCCCCCGAGCTATAGTCCTGCATAAAACTTAATCAAAATCTAATCGTTTTTAATTTTTATAGTATCGATTTATTTAAACTTATTATTAATAATTTCTTTAAATTATTAGTTATTGAACTGGTAACTGGTCACGATGCGTCTATTAGTTTTATTTAAACCACATTTGATTATTGTTCTTGACACACTTTTAAAATGAAAACAATTTAAGATAGAATGCATTCGTGTGAAAAAAATAGATTGCTTGCAGCCTTAGTTAATACACTCCCTTAATCCGTGGATAGTTTATTCGATACAAGGTAGTGGTGTATAAAAAACATTCGTCGGCATGAACTATAGTCTTGCTTAATAGGTATCGCGATGTCCAAATTTCTGCATCACATGTATTTAATATATCAGTAAAATTTTAAGATTAAGGGTATTTAGTCGTCCTATGGTGGTATAATCCTGTCTTATTTATGAACAACTTATTTTATAACATTTACAATATTCTCGTCGTTAACATAAGGATTGCTTTACAACTATGTTAAATGTTATACGTAGTAGTGATTTTTATTTTGTACAGATTTTGGTAATGAATATTATTAATACTTCTAGTAAAAGAACCGAAGAAACAAATATTTAATACGAACTAGTTTAGATATGGCTCATTGTCTATTAAGTTACTCCCAGGTTAGCCAACCTAAACTATCTAATTCGGAGTTAATAATACTTGCAACACTTATTTTGGTAAGGCTATAACGTAGATCTATTACATTTAAGCCTGCCGTTTTAAATTACTATTGTAGAGAGAATTTCAATACAGAAATCGTTTTTGAAATAGCTGATTAGATACTGAAAGAAAAGGGCGTATTCCAATAATATTTACGATAAAATTGTTCTTCGTGAGAACCCTAATTACAGAGAAATAATCAAGGGCGTGGCTTTTCGATATTAAGAGATATCAAGTCAGTACCTTGGTATAATAAACTTTGAACTTATCTACTGAATAAAATTAATAAATAGTAAATTATTGACTAACTGTATTTTATAGTTCAATTTTGTGTGGTTTCAAGTTGTTATCATATTACTTATGATAACAAATCTGAAAAAACAACCTATGGCGAGCTGAGTTTATTGATTTGCACAATTCTTGTTTTTTAACCTTAAAACAACTCATTCTGAAATAAACTTTATATCAATTAATTATCAAATCAGGGTTTACTTATCCTGAATCTCGATGATGATGAAAACGTATCGTAATTTGCCATTACATTTTTAAATCTTGGTTGTTTGAATTGTGCAATGTTTCTCTACAACATACTCGTCTTAAATTGCACTTGCGAAAAGTAAATTTGATTACACTAGTTTTACAATTAGTATTGGTTTTTGACACTCAGATTGACCAACCTAAGTGAGGGAAGAAAAAAAATGCCACAGGCCACCAGGCCTGAGGGAGGGAGGGAAATGCGTAATTTGTTTGTCAACAAAAGAAGGTTATTTTACTAGTTCTACAAATCGCGATCTTTTTACCTCATTTTTCCACTTAGATTTTCACTTCTTATTTACGAATACGTTTTGAAATTTAATGCAAGAGTTAATTTCCTTTATAAAATCAAGAAATTTAATGTCGGTAATGAAACTTTATGAAAAGTGTAGGCTTAAAACTACTTAGACGAATAATTAATTTACCTAAGAGATGTTAAATTGTAATGAAAGGAAGTTTAAGAACCTTTGTTAATTCAGTCGAAGTTTACATTTTAATCTATCAATATTTGAGTACAGTGTGAAAGAAGTAGTTATTATTTTTCGGTAAATAAACAATAAACTCTATTATTGTTATATAACATGGAAAACGATAACGATTACTGAGTTGATTAATTTTCTGTCTAAGTCTTACTTTGTCAGAATAACTTAACAAATTGAAATGACGGGTAGTTACAAACAAAATTCAAAAACCAGTATAATATTTAGTGTATTAGAATTATATTTAAATAACATAAAAAGTGAATAATATGTAAAAGTGAATTCAAGCGGTGGCGTGGAGGTTATAAAGTCTCTTCGAACGGTTACCCTTTAGGTCGGCGCCCCTCCACTAGAGACATTTTTATTTGCCTAGTTGGCCCGACATTCTAAAATTCAAAATCCAACGCTCTCATTGGCTCCTCTATTTTCCCGCGCTGTCAAAAAACAATACTAATTTTAAAACTAGTGTAAATCCTAATAAAGAATGTTCAATGCTGACTAGAATAAATGTATAGGGAGCTCCAATCTCCCACTTGTAATAATTACTACATTTCTCTTTAATTATTGTTTAACCTTGACGTTCTCTCTAAGATTTGGAATCAGTTAATTCAGTTTATAGTATATGTGGATTGTAAATCAAGTGACTTCAGAATTTTTTTTTTTTTTTTTTTTCATTATATTCGTTACGGTAGCTTAACCCGGATACGGCATTATAAATCGCTTTTAAAATGTAAATATATTGTTTGGAAACTCCCAGTTATCGTTTTTAGATATTCAGCTAAACTCTCGGTTTTCTCATGCTTAAATGCTTTAGTTTCTATTGTATGCAAACATTTTATACTTGAGCTCTTTGCATATTCTATCGACTTCTTTTGAATAGTTCGTTCAGAAAGCCTACCTGAATAATTTCTTAGGATTATTATCTTATTTTTTTGATCTTATAATAAAAAAGCTTTTAAGAAATTACAAGACAAAAAAGTATTTATATAAAGTAGATCAAATCGAGATTATTTTAACAGTTTAGCATTATTAGTTGGATCGAAGTGATGGAGGAAAAAGTCTAAAACTAGATATACGTATCTAGTTTAGTTGCAATATTGTCATATACTTATTCAAACCTACGTCAATAGGCGGATAATAAGCCTACTTAGACTTAGGGATAGTTAAGGAACGATTAGAGTCAAGTTGTTGTACAGTCTGTGCCAAACAAGAGTTAGTGCGTTGACAGCGCGGGAAATCAAGTGACACACAGATTGGCCAACCTCTGAGGGAAAAAATAAAGCCACTACATTTACCTTCTTATATGATCATCCAGAGGGCAAATCTTGAGCTCTCATTGGCTCCCCCATTGAGATTTTCTCGCGCTGTCAATGCAAAAAAAGATATCGTTCTTCAAAACGTTCGCAAGGAAACTTAGTGTGCATGTGGGAGAGAAACTAATGGGTGAAAAATATTAAAACTTATAGGGGCCAACAATAGACTAATTTGACCTACCTTTTTTGAAGTTTCATAAGTTTTTTCCAAGTTCCTTAAAATTTAAAGAGTTGTTTTTAGGATAAGTTAGATCGCAAAAATGTCGGACTAACTGACTGGCAAACCGACGGTCAGACTTTCGGATTTCTGTCTCTGTCTCGCAATTTTTTAAATCAGAGAAATAAAAAAAAAACATGATGATCACACCGATTTGTGTGCCTTTTTTCCTTAATCTTCATTTTGGCATGACTTTAGACTTTTTTTTCTTTATTCATTTAGATTATACAATTTATAATCATTAAATCTGAGTCTCCTAAACAGCTCACGCAAACAAAACAAGGCCACACTCATCAGTAATTATAATACAAATTTAGGAAATTTAGATAAATCCTATTATGCAAACAGAAAAAATATTTGTTAAAAATCAATTAAATAACTATTAAATTATTACTATTAATTAAATTATACTATGTATACCTACTACTTATAAAAGTTCGAAATAAAGAAGTTCAAGCGGTGCAATATTGACTTCAATTTTTGTTATTCCTTTATTATTGACTAGGTTATAAACTTTTAATATCACAGTTGTAAGGATTGAAAGAGCAGAAGAAATATATGTACATTAATAGAAATTATTAGATACTTACTAATGTACCCGTAAACATTACAATTATTTAATTAATAACAAAGACTTTAGAGTATAAGAAAATTAGACATATTAATGGATACTAATTAAAAACAGAGAAACGAGAAACCCATAATGCTGACCACTATTAATGAAGAGAGTAATACAGTGGATGCTGGAAAGGGAAAGGGAGAGAACATTGGGACAATTTGTTAGGGAGTTGCATGAGAGGAGAAATATTGCTTATGTAAAGAAAAAGCCAGCTCCGCTCGACCAGAGCACGACAGCAGCAACTTACATGATTAATTTATTAATTATGGCAAAAAATCACATTTGTTGATATTTTATAACGATTATTTTCTTGATCAGTCTTTTTTATCATGCAACAACAGTCTGTCAGGTTTGCGGCAGGAAAACGCCTCTTATTGAAATTAATATCAGCAGTATGGCGCGTCATACTTGAAGCAGGAAAAGTCGCTTGACCTCCTACCTTATACTAATGTAGTACTCGCATTTTCATAAACAACTAAGGGGTTAGACTGCATAAAAGGAAAGTTTTAAGCGACTAATATTTTCCTACATATCGTGATTCTTTTTTATATTTACTTTTTTTTAAATCTGTAAGGTGGTTGAGGTTTATTGAACTTTTGTAAGCTAGTTGTTTAATTAGCTGTTGGTTTAATCTAAATCCCGTGGCAGTGGCAAACTCCGCCATTGTTTCAGAGCTTTAAGACAAAGAAAATATGCTTTCCATGGGAACCTGCCTCTCGCCATCTCCAAGCTATTGAAATAATAATCCCCCGTGCCCCCTCCCGAGATTATTTCTCATGATCCCCTCACGCTGTTCTACGACTCTGTTAGTCGCGCAATTATAGTTTTAGTTACTAATTTAAAAGGAAATTGGAATATTATGCATTAGATACCACCTCTTCTTCTTTATACCTTCCTTTCTTTAGTTATTATCTTAAGATAGTAGTTAAATTATATTATGTATAATGTAAATTGTCTATTTAACATTATTTAGAGTTCTTTAAAGTTACATTTTATCATCTGCTTACATTATGTTTGTGAACATTCATTTTTTTAATTAAATGTTGAAGAACACCACTGAAAATATTTACAAATAGTACTATCCGGGACGATTTCGCTTATAAATCAGTCTGTTTATTATTTAAATGCTGTGATAATTGTCTGACGGCACACTATACGGGCAAGAGAGTTTGAGCCCAGGGTTCTTACACTGTTAATATACTATCCTTGTACATTTATCCTTTTTAGTAAAGGTAAAAAATAGTACCAAAATATAACATTGCTGCTAAATAATTTCTTTTTAGGATCATATAGGTGAGTAGATTAACAATTTTTTACTTAAAAAAAAAGTTATATTTCACCCATTTCGGGCATCATCAGACCTAAAATAAAATAAATTGAAATTTTTTCTTCCATTAATAAAGTTATAACTTATACAACATATAAAGAACAATTTCATCACATAAAATAAATTTAAATATTGCTGCTAAAATAATCCCTGACCACCAATAATGCAACCGCAGACCTTGTACAAAAACTCCGGTATAAGTTCTAATTTCAGGACAAAATATGCATAATACTCGTAACACGCTACGAAGATGCTCCCAGCTCCCAACACTGGGTGCGAAATGTCGGAACTAAAACCCTACATGACGCGGTCATCACCGGAAGACCTAGAACTTCATATTGAGACTAACCGCCTACATAATAATATAAATAAATATGTATTCTGATTTTTAAATCACCAACAATTTTTAATTATTTACCTATTTAAAGATAATTATTTTTTATTGGCTAATTTTTGTTTCTCTTGTTGTTCAGATGGCCATCTCACAACATGAAACTCCTCTGCAATTAAATGAAAGCATTTTCTAGCTGCTAAAACAAAATTTTTCGTTGGCATATTTTGGTAGTTTCCATTCACCTTTGTGCATCATTACCTCGGAAAATATAGAAAATAAATTTTAAATTATGCTATTCCATTGGTATTTATAGACTACGTTATTTCATCATTTACTTTCATATATTTAAATATTTATTTCAATAATAATTTTTAACGAAATATTAAAGGAAAACATGATAATATTGTATAATGAAGTTCTAGGTCTTCCGGTGGTGACCGCACCTCGAAGGGTGTGCGTCCCGACATTTCGCTCCTACCGCTAGAAGCATCTTCAGGAATGTTCATGGTGTCCTAGGTTTGAGACAGGTGTGAACTGGACATGATATTGTATAAGTATATATTGTATAATTGGATCTTTTCGAGGTTTTATATTTTGAAGAATTAATATTGTTATTGCTTGTTACTATTATTATTATTTTTTTTTTTTTTTTTTTTTTTTTTTTTTTTTTTTTTTTTTTTTTTTTTTTTTTT
>KZ651102.1:288465-320714 GCA_001010745.2 Gerris buenoi | reverse complement strand
TCTTTCACGTGCGCACAAACATACCTACATTAATTTACACCTATAATATCTTCAAAATTACTCATTTGATTTTTATGAAATTTAGATAGTTTGTCGATAGTAGCCCGCAGATAATCCCAGATTAATTTCAACCGTTAGCGCTTACTGATTGTAATACTTACTAAAAAAATTATTTATGAATGTTCTTTTATCTGACATTATAAGCCGTCATCTTTTCAAGTCCGTGGTTGGTTTCAGTCTATCTGTCTATTTATGTCTTTAATATTAATTTATTAATATGAATTCCCTAGGGATTGATTGCCATTATTTATCTTAATAATATAATTTGCAATTAGGTAAGTATATCAAGTAACTATAGAAATCCAAAAGAAAATTACTAATTTTCTTTTATAAAGATGTAAAATTATTTTTGATTTAGCATGGAGGTGTTTTATTATGATGGAATATACCAATATAATTATAATGTATAACAATACTGTATGTATAATAATTCGAGTACTAATAATTCGCTAGTTTATTTATTACGAGCTGTTAAGGCCGCGAAAATGGTATTTTTATATTTAGAAAAAAAAAAAAAAAAAAATAAATAATAAATTAATTAAAAAAAAAAAATGCATCCAAATATTCGGCNGATTGGGTATAATTTTAACTGTTTATTTATTTATCCATTGGATTGGGTATAATTTTAACTGTTTATTTATTTATCCATTGGATTGGGTATAATTTTAACTGTTTATTTATTTATCCATTGGATTGGGTATAATTTTAACTGTTTAAGATGTTGTACGCCTTTGCGACCTACATGCATTACACATCAAATGTCTTTCCTTATTCTTTTAGAAAGAATAATATAAACGGGTTACCCTAGTTTGTAAAAGTCATTATTATAATTAGAAGGTTAAAAGTTCAATCCCTAGTTAAGCCTCTTATTCTTTATCTTTTTACTTGGCGCTTCGCCCTAAATCGGCTTAGCACCTTTTAAGAATTTTCCCTTCAATAACTGAGAATAACTATTTCTTCATTTAGTAGAAATTATTATTATTTTTTTCAATCATCACATGATATTTAGCAGTAGATAAAAATTTTGGTTGTTTTTGATATGTTTTGTATAAGTAATTCAATTTAAGCATTGTAGTTTTATTCATTCGATTACTCTTTAAATATTTAAAATAATCAACAAATAACTAATAACCGTGAACTACTAAAATAATTTAAAAATTAGTAATTCCATCATCGTAGTTTACAATATTTGACTGGTTAGTTCTATAAGGAACGTAAAGGCTCATTTTAGTGATATTTCGACCCCTCTTTAGTTCATACTTAAGCTAAAATAATAATTTAATCATATTAAAACAGTACACAACACTATAATAGTAAATATTTGTCTAACACCCCAATTAATAATTATCATATTTTTTGGGGAGATCTTTACTGACTATTTTATTACCTGGTCAAAGCATATTCTTCTAATGTCACAGCTAATTAAGGAATTTTAGGGAGGTAGCTATAAGCCTTGAAGGGAAATACATTATAATTTGAGCTTGAGTATTAATTAACTTGAATTTTAAATATAGCAAAAGTGAGACTCTTTAATTCCTCAATAAACCCAGCTACTCTGAAATCAAAATTATTAGCTGCTCTTTATCAAAGATTTTAAGTATTTGATACTTCTAGTCAAACCGGTGGTTCTTATACTCGTAATATAACTAAATAACCCGTTTCCAGATACTTCAGTCATATCATTACATTGTAACTAATAATTATTGCCTTTTGCCTTTATAATAAATCAGAGCTTTTAAAACGATTAATTAGTAAGAATGCATCCTTTTATGCTTATTCTATGTTGCTCTTATCTTCAATCCTATGTATCTGAGTAAATTTCATACTAACTCATTTATAGTTTCTAAAGTGTCATGACTCTCTTACATCTTACGTTACACTACAAAATAAATTATACTCTGTTCTTAGCAAGCATATTAATTATTTTAATATGAATAGTCTGACAATTGGTAAATATTTTCCTTGCGTCTTATAGGATACTTCACTGTTGTTATATTTTTACTACCCATTATTTCTATTTTATGTAAGTTTCACTTCCCAGCTTACCGAAAGCTATGTGATGTGGGTCTGCCTACCAGTTGTTTAATTTTGCTTCCGAGTTTTAATTAAATTTGGATTGTAAGTCAAATTAGCCCTGGTTCCTTATAAGTTTCTCTTCCACATGAGCCCGAAGTTTTATTATTAACACTATATTGCTTCCGAAGGTAATAGAAGTTTTTTTGTTTTTTTTCTAAAGAACTTTTTTGATGTCTTCTCACTCACATTATAATTATGTGACTACTCCTCGGACGCAAGGAAGGTTCCTTGCGTCCGAACCTACTCGCACCTTTGTTTAACCTTCATATCTATGTGCTATTATCTTTGTGGCAGACCCCTTTTTTATTAACGTTTAAAATTGATTATTTTAAAAAAGCAATAGTGTTAGTTTCTGACATTTATTTTTTTGATGGTATAATTTGTATTCGTCAATGCTGCAGATGGGAGAGTTCCCAGGCTAGGTGTGGGTGCGTGTACTACGCACCCCTTCCTCCAACCCCGCACTCAGACCTGCACGAGTAGGCATTTAATAACATCTCCGTTTGTTAACTCTATAAATCATTATTCCACCCAGTCAAACTAAGCTCTTACTTACGGCATAATGATAGAAACAATAAATATTCCCACTTGCAAAACAAGTACATGAATGATATCTTATAAAAACATTAGAAGTAACTAAACGGCATTGTGTGCATAGGCGTTCGTTCTTAAAGGAGAGATAAAAAGGTGTTTACCCTCTCTAGGGATTATCCTCCCACTAAGAAATAAAACAAACTTATTTAGCTTAAAACGTCTTGTTAAATAGTCAGGGAACACTTTTATGGAATAAGCGAACTATTTTTTGGAATTCAATATTTAAATACGTGTTAAAACATCAAAATTAAATTTTCGTGTCATTATCATACTTTCTTTTTATTTTATTGAAGAAGTAATAGAAAATAAAGTAAGTATAAAAGTAAGAGAAAGTAAAATATCGCCAAATTTGTCAAATAATTACTTAAAACCCAGAATAGAATTGGCAGCGACGTAAGGACTGGTGCAACCGAGAACCGAGGCGTTACTCACAATCTTTAGCCTTTAACCAAGGTTATCAATGTGCCAGCATGGTTAAAATCCCAGGGAGGTAAGATATGTTTTGATGTGTTTATTAATAATAGTGATCATATCAATTGAAAGTGTGAAGTAGCCGATTTAATTGTTTTTTTGGACTTTTATGGTACAGTAAAACCGTCAGTAAAAATTAGGGTTTCAAGGTAGTTCTGATTGGTTTTTTTGGTAACTTTTTGGATGAATGGGCTATTGATAAATCTAAGTTTTCGACCTCGGTGGACCTCCGAATCATTGTAAAATGCTTTAAACCCCGCTAAATTTTCGAACTTTTTCAGGTTTTTATCCAATATTCATCCCCCAAGAACCTATTTTACGGTTACGGTAAAAGTTGTTAAAGTGTCGTTCAAAGAACAATTTGAAACAAAATGAGACCAAAATGGTTTCTACAATCCCATACTTGCCGAGACAAAGCAGTTCAAATTTGACTAGTTTTCCCTTGTCACTAATCACAGAAGAGGGAATGTGGAAGTGCACTTAGTCATACTTCTACGCAGTCTTCACTCCTTTAAAACTGGATGAAATCCAGAGCAAAGCAAATTATATTATGGTTGTAGACGGTGGACATCTTCATAAAGTTGTGTGGCTTCGGAGTGCCTCTTTTGAGAAGATAACCGCCAAGTATATCCATATTAAAAAGATCACACTATGGATAAAACAAAACATTGCCGTAGTTTTCGATGGCTATCCATCAATGATCAATGCTGCCTTAAAAATAAACATGCTCTGAACGTGTACGTCGATCTTCAAGCAGGGGTCTCCAGACAAACGCCAGATCTGGATAAAGTAAGCAACATCCAGCTATCGGACTTAACATGATAGGGANAAGTTATTATTATATCTAGGTATTTGATGACCAAAAAAATTAAAATAAACGTTTATTTTTATTAGAATAAATGTGGTTGCCTTAGCTTACAATAACAAATCATTTCGAGGCGCGTCGTCGGTACACTACTAATTTTTAGAACTGCATTGATTCTAGCGGAGACACATTTATTTTTATTCTGCATAAAACGTGTGCGTGATAAGGTTAATATTAACAAAAGAATAATGGTGGGCAATAACTAGCCTCCCGAATATCATTAAAATTAAAATCGAATAAGTACTTTTAAGTTTTTAAGAAATGTTATATAATGTATGGTGCATGAAAAAAGAAAATACACCTCTTACTTTATTATAAATAAACTAAGATAATAAAATATTTATTCTCCTTAATACCATAGCCTAATGATATCTATGGAGAGGATAGATTACAGCTAAATATAAAGAGTAATTGAACTTAAGGTTAATTTAAAAAAATTCTAAATATACCTAAATACTAACAAGATTTCCAACAAAAATCATAATAATAAGGTTTAAAAATTAAATCATTTATTATTTTTTTTAAATAATTGAATTAAATTTAGAGCATATTAAATCGAATTTAAATATTTTCTTACCTGTAAAATGTTTTTAAATAAAAATTATATTATACCTCCAGATTTTTCATAAAATCAGTCCAAAGTAAACCCTTGGAAACGAATTTTGTAAATCCACAATTTTCATTTTTGACTGATCCTCGCTCTCGCTATCCTCAATCCTTAATTTAATATTCATAATTTTCTAGAAATGTACATCAGTAAATCCACAATTGACGGGTCTCCAGACAAACGCCAGATCTGGATAAAGTAAGCAACATCCAGCTATCGGACTTAACATGATAGGGAATATGCATATTAACCTCATAATCCATAACCATTTCAGCAAAAAACTTATATAAGATTCGTGCTGATGTTTATTAATGTTAGAAATGGGTTTTGCTATTGGAGAACTTACTTCTATGCATTGTTCAGGTTCATTACTTGAATTCAGGTAAAACATCTAACCAATTTCGAAAAAATTGGAAAACGGACGAAAATTAAATTAATTTGACCATAATAGGCTGTAGAAGCGTAAAATCATTAAAGAGCGTCGACGTTTGAAGGTAACAATCTAACCTACCATCCAAACCATCCAAATTTTATAAAAATCATACGAGTATTTTTTATGTGATCGTTTTTCAAAATGATCACAGCTTCCGTTACTTACGGTAAGCTGGAAAGCAATAAATGTATGTTTGTGTCAAATGTCTTTCTTAACACAATCCTTATATGTATTTTTTTATTTTATTTTTTTTTTACTTACACTTTTTATTATTAACGTACTTAGAGTTTTTTATGTGGAAATAATTGGTTGTGATTCTTCTTTTTTTTTATCAATTAAGAACAGGTGATATTCTGTGAAAATAACTTATTTTGTCCTCGTTCCTCTTTGCATTTATTCTTTCCCTTTTTAATCTTCATGAATTAACAAACTTAAAAAGAGAAATTCAATTAAGATTTCGCTTAACATCATGAAAATATATCTTAATATTGATGTAAATTGACTTCAGTTTAAATATTATTTAAATAGTTGTTAATTTAGTATTAATAGAGAATTTAGTGTTCTTAGGTTGGCTGTTATTGTTCTAATTAAGATCAGCTGTTTTGAATTCAGTCGTATTTGATATTTTTTCCACTAACAGTTATTATTCTTTATACTCGTACTTTGTCTTAGTTTTTGTTTTAAATAATTATTATAAGTTAATAACTGTGGGTTTTTACATCTGTTAATACTAGTTTTGAATTTTATTTAGTTTATTGATAATATTTGTTTTAAAAAATTACTTCTATTAAGCTGATATTAATAAAATGTTTATGTGGACTATAAACTATTTGACAGGTACTATTTTCTCTTTTATTTGCTTCTTTTGTGCTATTCAAAGGTAAGAATATATTTATTATTATTTAGAGTTGGGTCACACTTAGTGTATTACTTTATATCGGCCAAAGTTTGTCACTTTACTACTTTAGGAGAATTTGAACTAGACCAAATAAAACTGAAATTGTAGTAAAACAAATGCACCGGACTTTAAACAATATCATTGTTAGAGAAGCATGAATCATTCTTCTTTTATCTATTCTCTAAAGTTTTGTTAACTTTAAGGCCAAATGTTCCAAACACGGTCAAAATGTCTGCACAAACATCATGTTTGACTTGTGTGGCCTAAATTTGACATATATTTTTTTATTCAGAGACGTTTCGACCCTTCTCTAAGGTCATTTTCAATCATTATAGTTTTGATTCAAAAATACATTTAAATTATGTATAAATTAAAATTCCTCAAAGAAAGAGTTTGTCAAGATTTATATGAAAACAATAAGTTTTTGAGTATTTATTAAACACCTGAAACAAATCCGTCAAACAGCAATAACATATGATAATAATTAAAGAAGGTGTTAAGTTTAATAACGTCATTTGAAGATACATTTTAATTTAAAAGGTCGATTAAATATAATATTTCTAGTTTTAAAAATTTATTTCTNTATATATATATTATCTGTATCCCCTATATCCTCGCTAAGTTCAGCAATAATAACAATTTAAAATGTCATAATGTTTATGCTGAGAAGTATAAAAAGATTCAAAATTATTTTGTGGTTTTTTTGTTACATTTTATATTAAATATTGAAGTAGTTCACTCTTTACTCTCTTTGGAGCTAACCAATGTAACCCACTCTATGAAAGTAAATATTAATTTAATGTATTCCTTGGATAATTATTATTATTATTATTATTGATTAAGCAATTTATTATAACCGGTTATTATTATATTACAAATAAGATCCTTAAATATATAATTTGTAAAACCTCAAAATTTACGATAGAACCTTTTTTATTTAACTCATCTTACTAGCTGTAACTAACTATTTATTCCTTTTTTATTTTATCCTGTATGTCGTATCATATATATATAGTGAAAGTATTGGTGTCAATTTTTTTTTTACACATATTTAAAAATTTACACGTTGTAGACTGTGAAAACGCGTCAATATTATATTACTGAGCTGAGTACATTTGATGCACGAGGAAGTAAAAATAGAAAAGACAGCACACATTTATAATGCTAATCGAGTTTTATACTGAAGTTATGCATGTATTGTTAATTATTAACAATTATTCTTGGACTGTATTTTAACGAAGGTGTTATAATTATTTAAATCTAAACAAACTATGTATATAAATATGTATTAGTTTCTTTGAGAATAAGAATTTGGAAAAATTAATTATTATTGTTGATACCGGATTTATTTTATTTAATATTAATTGGGTTCCTTAAATAAAACTTGTATATGGGAGTTTTATTTCCTACCTCAATATTTCAACCTAAATTGTTTTTGTTTTCTTTAAATCCTATGAAAGATGTTTAGATATTATTCTAGATAACAAGTCGAAACTAGCTTATATTTTTCGCCAGTATAAAAGTGTTAGGACAGTAGGTCCGACCTTGGTTGTCCACCTGTTGTTAAGGGGGTGGACCTACCTGCTTGACACGATGCAGGTGTGTGTTTTTTCCACTGTTGAGTAGCTAAGGGAAGTTAAGAGCTGGGCGTGCAGCTTGCAGGTAGGAACCGCTAGGAAGCAGCACAGTATTGATATCCCAGACTCCCTCCCTATCCTAGGCAGCATGAGGTGGGGGTATCTCACCGCGCCCTACCCCTTACCAGTCTGCCCCTGACAGTCGCGCCGTGTATCTAAGTCTGTCCTAAGTCTATATACTTATTCATATTATTTTTTCGACCGGCATTTTTATATTTTTTTAAACAAAAAAAAATTAATTTCGTTATAGGATAATTCAAGTGTACCCGCCCAAAACAAGTCTTTAAACAACCACCGTATTAAAAAAAATCGAATCAGTGTCGTATTTTCTTTTTTTTTTNCCTCAAATTAGTCAAATAGGTAAATTACCTGCCTCGGCCAGTTGATTACCGTAGCCTATCCTCGCCTTCGGCTCGGAGGCTAATCTAATCACTCGTCAGTAAAATTCCATTTTGCTGCCTAGTTACATAAATAAGTATTTCAGTATCTGTCGGTGTACTATGTTTTTGAATATTTGAACCAAATTTAATGGAATTCTCGTTCAGTAGATTTTAAAACTTGTATCCTTATACATTTTTATAAATGTTTGCTCTTTCTCATTTATACCATTTAAAACTACATGTACGTGAAAGTATTATGGTTTTACGTGTACGTGAAAAAAGTATTGTTGGTGTAATCTTTTATTTTATATTTTTTTATTGCACCCTTTTTTAAATCGCAGTTTAACACGCAGAACTGAACACGCTTTTATACCTTTTAATAAACACCTTTAATTATTTTTTGTTAATTTTAGGGTTCTATTGAGTTTATAATGTGCACTTTTTCGAAATTGAAATCACAAACAATCTACTTAATTTAATTTTCTTTTTTTACCCGTAATAATCACTAACAACCTTGACTTCATTTTGATTCTACCTAGGGTTTTCTGGATTTTTAATTATTGTCTGCCACTATCTTTTTAAAATTAACTTTACCTTTGGTCTTTTATGTACCAATCATTAAGCGTTTTGGCTCTACTTTACCTTGAAGTCCGTGACCGTGATGTTACGTTTTCTGCTTTTTTGGGGAAATAATAGACCAGAGAGAAAAAAAAGAGAGGGTCTTTGACAGTTGTAAATCGAAGGTTAAAGTGTACAGTGTTTTTTTTTTGGTGGAATCACGCGATAGAATTAAATAAGTAGGAGAGGTTTATTATGTGGAGTTTTAGCGTCGTGCAGAAATTCCTCCTTGAAATCAAAGGTTTTTACTACTGAGAAAGAAACTTGCTATCTAGAGCTTACATTTTGAGTTCAAAGCTCTTATCCGCTTTTTCTTAAAACTAATTCTTTTCTCCTGTTATCTTCTTTTCTGTTGTGCAAGACTTTTCATTGCTTCCTTTACAATTCACTGTTTCTACCACTTTATTATAATCGTTCCTACAATTGTTTCCTTTGATGCAGATTCTTATTGCTTTAATATTTATTTTATTTTAACATATTATTGCCAAAATTATTTTTTAAGACGTTTAATTATTATTTGGAAATAAAAACTTAAGTTAGATGGTAATATTTCGATTGCCTTTAGATTTTCTTGGGAAAATTCAAGATTAAAATATTTAGTTACATCAAAAATAGGAGTATGAAAGGAAATTATATTGAAAGGTTTAAAAAGAAAATAATAATCTTTGATATTACTTATTTATATATTAGTTTTAAACGATTTTAAGGGCATATCATCAGTGCCAATTATAGAAGAACTATAGATATACACTAATTAACAAATAATTTACACATTAGTTTATGCCAGAGACCAATATGACTCAGTTTTCACTCATTATTTCATTAATATTGTGAGAATTTTTTATTTTAAATTAAATATAATATATTCTCAAATCTAATGTATATTGATTCTACTGTTCTTGTTTACACCTTGAGCAAGTAAATAAAGTTTTAAGCTGGCTGCTATTTAGATATGGAAAGATGGTGAACGTAATATTAAAGTTTATTTAGAATTTATTTAGAAGCTTATTGCGGCTAAAATGTAAATCGTATCGAAAACAGATGCACCATCGGGCAACTAATTTTGAATGATCTACAACTTTAGGCCTGTGACTTTTTATCGTACCTAGTGGTTCTACTTGAGTAAATGCTAAATTTAATATTTGTTTTTTACATTTTTGACTTTGAGCTCTTACGGTGTCCGTAAGAGCTGGACAATCAATTAAATACAAGAGGTATCTTAAAAGCTACTCTCATATTTTGATTATAGATCATCCTATGTAATTTTCAATCTTCTGCGCAAATTATTTTTTCATGTTAGTGCGCACAAAAATGCTTTTATTTACACCTATTTTGTTTTTCAAAATTACTCCTCCGATTTTTGGAATTTGGATGGTTTGTCAAAAGTTTCCCAGAAATAGTCTAATAAATGTCACCCTTCCCCGCAAATTAAATATTCCTAAATTGAGACTTTTATTCATGTACAAAATAAAAAAATTGAAAAAAATAATTTTGATAAATTAAAAATATAAGGGGGAGAAAAAAATAAATTACAAAATAATAGGTCGTAAAAGTAAAACAAATGTGAAGTACGTGATAGGATGCAAGGAAGCTATTTGCCACACTAATTGGCTGGCTGTTGTATCTTAGAAAAGAGAAATATAATATATAAGTTAGTGAAAGAAGATTAAAACAGTGGAAGGGTATTGTAAATGAAGAACTAAGAGGAGGGCTGCTTTTCTGCAAGGGAGGTAAAACACGGAGACATTGACCTTGATGGTCATTCAGCAAAATCGGGTTAGATGAAAATTCTTTTTAAAAAGGGAACTGTGACATACTAAGATCAGGTAGTGTCTTGTATTCTAATGAGTTAGTAAGGAGTACTAAAGACAGGTGCATCAGGCTTCTTCCTTAGTACCATGGTAATCTATCTTTAACAGACTGGAACTGTGAAGTGTGTGAAACATTTCTAAATTTTTTTTATTATCATTTTTTTAACCCATAAGCAAATCAATTTTGAGTTTTATTCATAAAGTTTAAGTTGCAATAAATCTTAGTGGAGATGGCTAATTTATAATTAAAATTAAAGATTCTTAAATTAAAATTTTATTTGAAATCTTACTAGTCAGCTAGATGTTAAATAGTAGATTGTGTTTTATTTCAATATTATTTATCTTTTATATTCTTACTTTTAATTTATTTATGTTTTACTTCTGAGCCTACCGAAGGTAACGGAAGTCATCATTCTAAATAACGAATACTCAATGCGACCATTCGTTCAATGAGCATGCAAAGAAGCTACGTGTCATAATAATGGCATTGGTAGTTTTGTTTGATTTTGAATGCTTAGAGAAAGTGGTCCTTTTTTCAAGTTATACGTGATGTTATTAAAACTTTCTTTTTTATCATTTCAAATAATTTGAGAAATTAAGTTGTCTGAGTTAAAAATAGTTGTCTGGTGCTTTTTTGTGAAATAGTACATTCTGGGTTTATACCACCTATTTTATACTTATGTCTAGCGTTTGTTTTGTATATCTAAGTACGTATCCGCGGTTGAATAGGCCTGAGAACTAAATTGTGATAATGATCAGGTTTTGTTTGGGGGGATTTAAAAGAAACGGCGACGTTTAAAGTGGCAGCCTTAGGCTATAGCTCTAGCTGAAGTTTTGTTTTTGATTCGGGGTCTCTATAGACTTATTTCAGGTTTTGGTGCTTGCTGCACCGGTCCCAAGCTTCTCCTTATGTATAGCTTGCACTGAATCCACTCCGGTTCTAGACTGCTTTCGATTCAATCAACTCCTTAGGCTCTCCCACCTTCTTATAAACCAGTCCATTCAAGTTCACGCAGTCGGATCCTTCTTCCCCACTTTAACCTCTAACTACCACACTTCAAAACCAACCTCAATTCCTATGAAACAGCGCTCCACTCTTCACTGCGCCCTGCATATGCAATTAACTTAGTGCATTTTCAATGAGTATGTACTTACCCCCACTTTTTTAAAAAAAAGATATTTCGAGCAAAAATCTCGAGGTAAAGTAAGTTGCCGGTTAAAAAGTAGTTTTTGCTGTGATAATATTCTTTAATATTTTCCCATTTCGCGTCCAGGAAAATATGGCTTTTACTTTTCAAAGTAGTAATATAGATTAAAATAGGGTTTTTTTTTAAGCATAGTTATTTAAACTCTTTTAAAGTTTAAGCCATTTTTTACGGCTGCAATTACTAAAACCAAGAAACGTTTTACTCAAATTTCTTTTATGATATAAAACTACAATAAACTTTACCTTCCTCTCCTAATTTTCTTGTTCTTTTTAAAGCTAAAATAAGTTTCTTGGCTTCTCTTCTAAACTATAAAACCAAACTGCGAACTAAATAACCTATATCAATAAAATAAAAAAAATAAAAGAGGAATTAATTGCTATCAATTGTTGTACCAATGAAAATTTTAATTTTTTACTGTGTCAAAATATTAATTTATAAATCAGTTGTAATAACTTTTTTATGAATTACCTCGCATATATACATAAATGCAAAGACCACGAATGAGAGAAAATGTATCTAATATCTTTAGAGAAGTAGTTACTCAATTTTATAAGGTCAATGACTTCAAGTTTTTCAATTTAAATGTTAGCATTTTTAAAAAAAAACATACTTAAATTATTATTTTTGTTTTTACTGACGATATTTAAATTGAATTGTCACATTATCTTCTAAATTTATAAGTCGTGTTACCTAATTTTCGGTGGGTTATTTATATCAAATTGATTGTCTACAGCTTCTTCCCTTAACCGTTGTTTTTGTATTATCTTGCTCCTTGTATCTTTAAGAAGTTGATTAATACCATTTGATTTACATTTATTAAAAAGAAAAAGTTCGAAAAGAATATATATATGTATATAAATACATCCTCCATTCTGCTCCAGACTCTCTAGTTTATAGTGCGTCCTGAGAAAAAAAGGTATTTTATTATATTATTATTAAGGCAGAACTGGTTTTTGAAGTTGGGACCCCTTCTGCCTTGTTGGTGCTTCAGGTCTACCAGCAGTCGCATAACGGAACTAAAAGCATGATGCCCTGATTTTATTTAATTCGGTTCTTTTTCCATCTTCACTCTTTCTTAGTTTAATATAATGTTTTAAAAAAATAACATTATTTATTCTTTTTACTTTTGCCAATTATGTAAGAGGTTCAGCCAATCGTCATCTTGAATCCCTGTAAATTTTGCTTAAATTTTGTTTTAGATATTTACGAATATTTGCGAGTTCGAGGAACACAATTCTATTTTAACTAGCTGAGTCAGGATTTTATTATATAGTGTTACTTTATTCATTCGTTGTGACTCTTCTCTTTATAATGTTACCTATTTACTTTTAATATTTGTTTAGTTAATTTTGTTGTATATGCGTGTATCTTTATGTATATAAATTATTAGGCATTCTTTATTTATTTATAATTTATAGTNGGTAAATCCACAATTATTTTAAAACGTACATCGATAAATCCACAATCTTGTTTTTTCCATTTGACTGATCCTCGCTCATCAATCCTCGTCATCAATTTTCATATTTGAATTATATCGCTAAATCCACAATTTTAATTTTTACTAATGTCTTGGCTATTTATATATGAATTTATTTTAACCAATTCTACTGACTTGCCTATTCATATTTGAATTTATTTTAATCTTTACTACTGACTTGGCTATATATATATTTACATGTATTCACAGTCGATAACACACAGATAAATTTATTAAGAGTACTATAGAGAACTAAACGATCTAATGTACTGAACTTTTTGGTTGAAAATAAATAGACAAATCAGATTAAATAAATTACTTTTTTCCTTGAAAAAAAGAACTTGATCTAATCAATTTTTTTTTTACACATATTTAAAAATTTACACGTTGTAGACTGTGAAAACGCGTCAATATTACTCACAATCTTTAGCCTTTAACCAAGGTTATCAATGTGCCAGCATGGTTAAAATCCCAGGGAGGTAAGATATGTTTTGATGTGTTTATTAATNTCCACAATTATTTTAAAACGTACATCGATAAATCCACAATTTTGTTTTTTCCATTTGACTGATCCTCGCTCATCAATCCTCGTCATCAATTTTCATATTTGAATTATATCGCTAAATCCACAATTTTAATTTTTACTAATGTCTTGGCTATTTATATATGAATTTATTTTAACCAATTCTACTGACTTGCCTATTTATATTTGAATTTATTTTAATCTTTACTACTGACTTGGCTATATATATATTTAAATTTATTCACAGTCGATAACACACAGATAAATTTATTAAGAGTACTATAGAGAACTAAACGATCTAATGTACTGAACTTTTTGGTTGAAAATAAATAGACAAATCAGATTAAATAAATTACTTTTTTCCTTGAAAAAAAGAACTTGATCTAATTTTTTTGAGCCAAGTCTTCCAGTACATTACACATAATTATCATGCTAAATACTGTTATGGATTAAAAATTAATATGAATATATTTTTACTTAATTATAAAAATATATATTTTTTTGTATTTTTATATCTTAAATATATAGTAGGTATATAAACTTAATTTTATTTAAAACCCAATAATATACTTAATTTATAAGTTTAATCAATTAATAATTTCCTAATTTATTATTTAATATTTTAATATTAACATATTATTTGTATAAATAATATGTTTTTGATTAAATACGAAGTGGTCCAACAGTAGGTATATAGCGTATTTGTCATTTTTTTAAAAGAAAAATTCAAACAGTTGTCGAAGTGTAAATTAATGGCCATTATTTGTTAATTCATTCTACATTCGGGCTACTCTGGTATATATAAATTGATAATAACTATAATTTTTATAATTCATAAATTTAATTGTACAAAAAATATAAATAATATTTGAAGTTCCAGGAAAAGAAAGGTCAAACTTTTAATTTACCGGTATTTGAGTTTTTCTAATATTTCATTATAGAAGCCTCATTTTTGTGCCTATCAATTGCTATAACAATATTATTTAATAAGTTACATATAAACCGATTTCAATGATCAGAAACTTTAAACTCTAAGGGGAAATTGTTTAATGGACTTTAGTCCTAATTTAAGGGAGATATACCAAATATAATGAAATAAGTCTCAGTATTTATTTTCTTCAAGACTTTCTGACGATTTTGATGAAGTAAAAATGATAAATTGTAACCCATTAAAGTAATAATTAACCGTCGCACTTAATTTTCCTAAAGAAAATATAGTTGATCAGAAAATAGGTATTGTTGGGAAACTGGGGATGGCAGAACGGTGTTCTATTCCCCGTCGGGTATGATTATTATATAGTAAATTTGAATAAAAAATTGATAAGTAATGAAATTTAACATAGAAAACCATCGATAATAAAATGGTCGAAAACTATCTGTTTCAAATTTTTCTGGAAATTAATTCTGTACCACAACTATTACCTTATACCGTTCATAAAATATTATGTCTTCTTTTATTACTTACTACTAAAGAAGATAAATACTTTTTCTCAATTATCTGCTAGTGTAATGAAGTAAAAAATAACTTAATTTTTGAATATTCTTTTAAAATAAATTTTTAATCAATTTATTTCTCTATATCAGCAATGCATGAAAAAAGAAAATACACCTCTTACTTTATTATAAATAAACTAAGATAATAAAATATTTATTCTCCTTAATACCATAGCCTAATGATATCTATGGAGAGGATGGATTACAGCTAAATATAAAGAGTAATTGAACTTAAGGTTAATTTAAAAAAATTCTAAATATACCTAAATACTAACAAGATTTCCAACAAAAATCATAATAATAAGGTTTAAAAATTAAATCATTTATTATTTTTTTAAAATAATTGAATTAAATTTAGAGCATATTAAATCGAATTTAAATATTTTCTTACCTGTAAAATGTTTTTAAATAAAAATTATCCACTGNTATATATATATATATATATGCTGTCCAAAAAAGAAACTTATTTCTACGTAAAGAAGAATATTTTCTTGTTTTTCTTCTGTTGTCTCAGTTCTTCATTTTTTCTTGTTAATACTAATAATCCGGTTGATTTTTGGTGTATAACAATGAAAGTTAAAGGGAAAGAGTGGGAGTAGAAAATATAGTCGAACTTTTTCTTGTGAAAATTCGTCGCTTAATGATGTTGGATCGGCTTTAGAAGCCTCTATTTTTCCCTCTTCGTCTCAAATGATTCCTTAGAATGTCCCCTCTCAACTATTATTAATGTCTTCTATTGATGAGGACTCAGTCTATATCCCTTTTTGCTCTTATTATATATATATATATATATACATACCTTCTCCCAATTTTTCAGGTCCCTTTCCTTTTCCCTTAAATTCCACCCTTCTCCATTAATATCCCTCCCCCTAAATCCTTCATTTTCCCTTTTCTTAATATATTCCTTTACATAGGTATTTATTTCTTATCTTTTTTATTTTTTCTCTTCTTTTAACGTTTCAATATAATATTCTTACTCTTATTCTACTTTAAAACGAGAATCGCTTTATTAAAAATATGTAGGTAAGTAAAACATTTTTTGAGCCCGTGGCAAATCTAAGAACCCTCACAATTATCCTATAGGGAAGCTATAAAAAATCATCCCCTTAAAGATGAGTGTTAACATTTTTTTAAATGGAAATGCGTCATGTGTGGTACAATTTGAAAAACGCAGACCGCTGTGAGCGCATATATATACACAAGTACATATTTGGTTTTGTTTTTGTACCAATACATATTGCTCCTCTTCGGTGTTACTTTTGTGTTCCACCTCTATTTTTTTTTATTATTTTTTTAATTTTATTTTTTTAATCAAATCAACGGAAAAAATAATTAAATTATAATAATTCTTTGTCTAAATAGGCCGCCCCTATTATTTTCAATTTTTTTTTTAAATCTGTCATAATTGTTTTAATTGCTTCCGAGCTTACCGAAGGTAACGGAAGCATTTTGTTCACTTTTGAGAACAATTAAGTTTTATGCCTCCGATTTTAAAACTTCCAAGACAGAAATCCGTTTCAGACATCAGGGAACATTTTCGGTTCCGTGTCTGTCTGTCTGTCTGTCTGTCGGTCTGTGTGTCCGCGAATTTTGAGACGTCCGACGATAACTTGAGTAATTCTTGACCGATTTTGATGAAATTTGGTAGACATGTTCATTTTACCAATGCCCAGGACGAGTTCGTTGGACAACGTTATCCGTTCAAGCGTTCACGCGCAAAACTCAGGTAAACGTGTACTTTAAATTTAAAATTGGAGTTTTAGGTCGGCGAAAAAATCAAACCTCGTCTATTTAATGAGACTAACATTTTTTTTCAAATACAATTTTTTAGTAAAACCTACAGCGACACCCCTATGAAGTGTTAAAGATCGCTCATAAACTGTTAATTGTTCTTCACAATAAACAATATAACAATAAAGTAATAAAACGTTAATGTTAATATAACAATAAAGTACATGATAGGATGCGAGGAAGCTATGTGCCACACTAATTGGCAGTGTATTTTTTATGTTCCGATTAAAATCTTTTGATAACCCCTGATCAAGAACTATCACTACAGAAAGGTGGTCACAAAGTAAACATGATGACATTTATTAGCACCTATACTAACTGGGGATCTTAACCTAATGAAAATAAATCACGTGGCNAAAAAAAAAAAAAAAAAAAAAAAAAAAAAAAAAAAAAAAAAAAAAAAAAAAAAAACGGACGCAAAGGGTTCAAACTTATATGGGATCATCAATGGGCTAATATTATGACCTACCATAAAATTTTTATTAAAATCAGGTGATTAGTTTTTAATTTGTTGGTTCGCAAAAATTGAGCGACAGACAGAAGGACAAAGAGACACGGAATCAAAAATGTTCCCTGACATTTTTATCTCTTAAGTAGTAGATTTTAAAATTTTCAGATTCATAGTTGTTATGGTAATATAGTTATTAGAAGAGAATTTCTGAATTTATATTTAGATACTTATTTAGTTTTGTCTGGATCAGCAAACAAACCTTACTACAATTATTATTATTTTTTTTTACAATTCAGTTTTGATCTTAATTTTTCGTATTTTAAATACTTATTCTGCGAACGCAATATCAAATCTTTAAAATGCTAAATAATCAAATCTCTGTCTTATCTATCAAGTAACATTCCTTTTTATCTTTATTGATTTTTTGTTATCTGATTTTAATTATAATGAACTGTATTTTATCAGGGATCCCTAGAACTTAATTTAAAAATCTTAATTTCTTTTACTCTTTAATTGGGTTTTAATGACCGATTTTGTAGCTCTGATTCTTTGTTTATAGAAGAGTCGGATTACCTTTATAATTTTTTTTTGTTTATAATATTTTGTTGATGTTTTAATTGTATATTAAGAACAAATATTTTACTAAGACTTAGTTAATATTTTTAAATACACAGTGCACCTGTTTGCCTTAGAAACTTGAGTTAAGCGCTTAACTTAAGTTAAGCGCTTTCCTTATTTCTTTGTACGTGGTTGTGATAGTTACGTAAGAGAAATTTTTTATATAATATTTGGTTTGTGTGGGATTAAACAGATAAGTCAAAGTCTAGAAGGTTTGACCTGAATCTGTCTTGAGTTTTGTATAATATCGAGACGGTTAGACAATGTTAAGTTCTATTCTGTTATTCCCGTGTCTTTATAATGTTTTGCACTTCCTACGCACTTGCTTTGTAAAACTTGATAAACACGCAATACTTAGTGAAGTGCTTCGCGTCCCACGCATTGACCAACTGGGGACTTAATCCTGTAATGTGGGTTCCTCTAATGTTTTCTTAATGTCGTTTGCCTTTTAAACTTTAAAAAAATACATTTCATACATCTACACCTGATTTTTAATATCTTCCACCTGTTAGTGACTTAATTCTGAATCGTAAGAGAGCTATGGTTAGTTTCAACTTTTTTTTTCTTGGTTCAATCGTCATTCATTTTAATATGTAAGACTTTTAAGAGAATATTCTCATGTTTATATTAAGAACTTTTTGAAACACTTGTTCTACCCACTCTTGTGGGATAGGCTTATGACTTCTTAATAACGAATAAGGTTTAGAAAGGGTTACCCTTCTTTTTCTCAGAAAATACGTAAATACCACCTTTACCTTATAAGGGCTTGGCCTCTTTGACTAGATACATTATATAATCTTTTACCTATTCCTTTACGCCTAAGTCGATTTCGACTGTCATAATAGAAATGACGAGTCAATTAGTATTGATCGTAAGCTGTTTTTAAACTTGAACTAAGAACATTTTGAAAAATCTTATTGAACATTGAAAAGTATTAAATATAATAATTTAAATACTTACTCATTTTTAAAACTTACATAATTGGTATTTACCAGAATTTTTATTTATAATTTTAGATGTCTTACTTTTCTTAAATGTTGAAGGCTTTAGAGGGAAAACCAAAAAGACACATTTCCAGTGCAAATCAGTTTAAAATTGGTTGTTTGGTGTAATAATTGTTTAAGTTTAAATTATATTTGGGGTTAGAAAATTAGCTTTTCTCTTTCCTTTGCTCTCTATTTGTATATTTTTCTCTCTTTCCTTCCTTTATCCTCATGTGTTAAATCCCAAAACAGTTTTAGATAAAAACTCTTCTCTGTCCAATTGCTAAAGCCCTTTCAGACTAGTGTATGGGGGAGGGGAGAGGTATTGAGTGGATTGAGAGCATGTAGCCCGGCTGAGTCTGGTTTAGAGTTAAAGGTAGGTGGGTTGAGGGTATTCTGTCAGAGTTTGATATATAAGTTAGAATTTCCCTAGGGAGGAATCTCATTCCTCACTCTCCACCTCCCCTCACAGACTCTGTACCCACCGAGGCAAGTATTTTATCGAAAGGGGAATGTTTGTGTGGGCACAAGGGCAGCTCATGCCCTTGTGTGGCAGGAAGTGGGCTGCCTTACTAAGTCCGCGATCCTCTTCCTCATAAGCAAGTCATGCAGGCTAGTGGGCTAGTAGGGCTTCTCTAGGTGAAACCTATACCTTTTTTCCCTATACCAACACCATGAGTTCTTACCTCAATCTATACTTTATCTTTTTTTTTTTTTGAGAACCGAATGTTTTTACCTCACTTTAAGAGATACATCCACAAAATGTTTATTTTCTAAGCTCTTTCAACTCATTTCAGAACCTTATCTGCAGTATTTTAAGCGTTTTAAAAGGAAAAACATCGAGATATACAGGAATAAAAGAAAGTCTCTTCACTGATATATAGTTTTATTACTAAATCCATTTTCAACCGAAAAAATTTCTATACTCCCATTAAAAAAAATTAATGGGAATGTGCTAACTTAAATTTAATATACGAATAAATGTTGTTTATCCAGTACCGCTTTACCATTTTCATATAAATTATCTGTGAATAATCCTGTTTATTAATAATTGATTTTTGTTTTAAGTAGATCTTCGTCTCCTCTGTTATAATTTAATGGTTGTCTGTTGTCTTACTTTCTTAGATAAGTTATTGTACCTTCCAAAATTTAGCAGTGTTTAATTTTTGACTATTTAAAATTAGTAGCAAGATATTTTTTCTCGGTATAATGTAACTCGCAAGAGATTGTTACCTGCTTATAATATATGTAATATACACTCATTTAATATTAAGAAACAAACAAGAATCAAGTATCACAAAAAGGAACGTACTTCATTAATTTGTTATGCACCACTAGCTAGTTCTAGTAGCTTGTAACATTGTAAATAGTACATTTTTTTGCTCATCTGTTGAATTTCGTTTGCTTCCGTGTTTAACGAATAACGGAAGCTATGAGATCGATCTTAAGAATTGAAATACTTTTTCTCCGATTTCAAAAATTCCAAGGCAGAAATCCGGTTCAGACATCAGGGCATCAGGGAACTTTTTTGGTTCCGTGCCTGTTTGTTGGTCGGTGTGTCTGTCGCTCAATTTGTGCGAAATAACATATTCTTAAAAACCACTTGTCTGTTTTTAATTGAATTTGGATGGTATATTAAATTAGCCCATTGTTGATCCCATAAAAGTTTTAGGATTTCTGCGGTCAATTTTTTCTCTTCCACATGCGCTCAAACATACATTTATTTACGCGTGTAAAATATTAATTTAATTAGTATGTAATTTGGATTGTTGGTCGAAAGCTGCTAATTTAAACCATCTGGGCTCTTTAAATTTTTCTAAATTAATACAACATTAATTCTGGTTAAAAATCAAACTATTTTGACATATTTAAAAAAACGGAGGGAAAATTTAATAAATTTTACAATAATAAGTTGCAAACGCTTAAAATCATTTAAGTATGCGACATAGGGCGCAAGGAAGCTATGTGCCACCCTAATTGGAGGCTATTTTTTTTTTATTAACTAACATCTATTTTACTTAATAAAAAATAAAATAAGTTCTTGTAAATCAAATATGATTATTAATAATGGTTTTATTAGATTTTACTATTCCTGCTTGTAATGTGCTTGTATTAAATAATTATAAAATATTTTGTAGCTAATGTTTTTTTGCGAAATTTTATTAATCAATAAATTTATATGGGTGTTTTGTTTTTAGTTTTACTCCTGCAATGAAAATATTTTCATTCTAAAGCTATAAATTTAACTTAAAGTATACTATAGTCTGATGTTTATTGCGTATAATTTCAACTTGATTTCCGATGACTATTGCACGGTTTTGGTCTAAAATTCTTTCACTTTTGATTTATTTGTATCTCTTCCTTCTTTTTTTTATCTAGGTGAATAGGTGGTGAGATCTTTACACCTTCCTATCTCACCTGGTCCTAAAGCTTTAACAGAATCCTCCCTCACATCTAGGGGAAGTAAAGGCCCTTAGTTGGAAAAATTATTTTTCCACCTTGACGCCTCCATAGTTTGGGGGAGGGATAAGTTATCCTCAACTGCTTTCAGCTCCAAACCTCTATCTGGGTGCACAGACTTCCCTCCCTCGCTTTTCATGCCTCTAGAGAAAACCGTCCTGGATTTCGAGGGTAGTAAATCTTTTTTAGTGGATTCTTGTTCGTAGAGGTTCGGTGGTTCGAAGGTACTTCATGGTTCTTTACGTTTGTGTCAACACTTGAAGGTATCCTCGGGTTTACTCTCCGAGGTCCTAGACCCTTCCACCTCACCATCCTTCCCTATCTCCAATGTATCCTTGTTCTTCTCTTACCCTTCTTCGTGTCCTTTCAAGCTCTCTGGATTTCTCTCTCTTACAGTTTTTTTCTTGGGAGTTATAACTGGGACCTGCCTAACGACATATTTCCACACGACTGGATGCTCCTCCACCCTACCAACACCCTGAGATCAATATACACACCCTTTCTTCGTCTCTAGTCTCTCTTTCCCTCCCCTTATTTTTTATTTTTTTACCCTCGTATTTTTCATTTTGGGGAGACTTTTTATATTTTTCTATTCGCTTTTCCAAACTTTTTTTTTTTTATTTTACAAATTCCTTCAAAGAAAATTTCCTCTCTCAAACGCATTGGGTGAGTTCGATTTGTAAATATATTTATATAAATAAATATATATATTCACTAATTTTTTTTTTATCCATTTGTATGCCCTCGCTCTCTCATTTTCTCTTAAAATAAATTCAGATCTTTCCATTCCAAACACGATAAAGATCTCCCTATTTATAAGTATAAATAAACAGATCCCTTTTCCAACTTTATTGGAATAAGATCTTTTTCTCTCGAAGTAGAAATACATAACTCTTTACTTTTAAGTGCAATATCTATCGATAAAGATCTATCTCTTTATATCACTTTAAAAATGTATATAGATTTTATTTCACAACTAATACGTTAAATTTATCTTAAAGTAAATATAAATTCGTAAATTATTCTTCAATAAAACATAATCTCAAATAAAATAGATAGTGATTTATGTAATTTTTTTTCTAATGAACCTTGTAATTAAGCCTCATTTACACGGTGACAGTAGACAGTATACTCTCATGATAGAAGGCTAGAAGGTGTAAAATCTTCACTCATTTTTGAAACGAGTATTCACATTATGTTAAAACAATTTGTGGCTATTCTGCAGTGATACCTACAGTCGAAAATCGCTTGGCGTCACAATTTTACTTGATTTATCAAGCGATCATTTCATCTCCAGATGGCTATTTTTGAAATCTCTGCGGGCTAGGTCCCATTGATGCCTAATACCTTCTTCGTCTCCAAATAGCTGTTCACTATGGTACATTTCCAAAAATTCAAAAGCTTCTCCATTAGACTACTCCATTCTCCAATTAAAAAAAAGTAATTATTACAAAAAAGTCCAGTCATGCACCATGACTTAATGAGCAAATGTTCAAAGAAAGGTGCGTATTATTGGCCTATGCTAATATAGGAAAAATTTGGTTTAGAGCTTAGATGGCTGAAAAAAATAAAAATAAAAAAATACACAGGTGTACGGGGTACAAAAGTCAAAATAGTATTTACCGTTCAAGATTCATGTCGTTGGAATGCTCTTTAGGAGTACATTAATAGCTGTTATGTACACTTTTGTCATATTTTCATATAAGAGGGGGGTTAAATAGACAAAACACGTTTTTATGCTATTTTTGACCCTAAATAGTCAAAATCTGACCCCTAAATGAAGTCCTAAAATACTGGCCAACGAACTCATCCTTTCATTATGAAAATTTGTTTTTATTAATTTATTTTAAAATTTGATTAAAAATTTTAAGTGACCCTAAGGGGAGATATCGTCTGGAGTGACACATAAATACATACATACATATATACATAATACACATACATACATACATACATATATGTACATAATACACATACATACATATACATACATACATATATACATAATACATAAAAAAAAGTGTTAAATTTTAGGAATCGATTCAGAATGTTCTAAAATTGAGTGTAAAACACGTGATAAAGAGAAGGGCTCGTTGTGAAGTGAACAGGAGTGTGTAAACACTGAGCTCGTCTCGCCTCGCCTGGCGTTGCAAACCTCCTCACGAGCCAGGAAACCGCTCTATTCGCGAGCGCCACGAGTGACGAGGCGAATGACGAATGAGTCTTACACATTAACCTCGCGGCTCGCCTCGCGCCTCACCTCGTCACTCGTGCGAATGTGTAGATGCGGCTTAAGACATCATGCCCCGAACCTCATGCTATCTAATGGTAAGGATCATACTTGTGGTCGATTCCCAACCTTAATCTTTTTCTGTATCACAACAAGGAAATCTGAAGTAGAGCTTGTGATTAACTCCATTCCTCAAAAAGAGCATGCTAAACTTTAAAAGAAGCGTTTATCGAACTCCTTACGTGGTGTTAATTTATATCCCGCCAAAATGTTAGTTAGTTTTTAAACTAAAACTATCTGAACTATGCATCTTTTAGTTTAGTTAAAAAAGGTAATTATTATTAATATTGTTCTGTTCTTTGCTGAAAACAACAAACCTTATACAAAGTACATCCTTCGAGAACTTTAAAGTAAGCTATCAAGGGGAGGGACTTGAAGAAAAGGAAGCGATAGAGGAAAAAGGATATTTGCTGTTGCCATAATTAGATTCCGTTGGAAGGGAAGGCCTTGTGTCTATGCCTCCCCCCTCCGCTTCGAGGAATTTCTGTGACAATTCTGTTACTTTTCTTCTCCCCCTTTATCCCTTTGTGTGATTGAACCCTTTTTGTGGAGGAAAGGGGGAGGTTAGAATTACGAATAAAATAAAAGGGTACCCCCTTGTTGCCTTGCAAATATAGAGGAATCCTACGTTAAAAGGGATATCCTAGGGCCCTTTTGTCTTTCATGGTTTGTAAAGGTTCGGAAAAGGTTTTAGTTGAAAGAATACTCCAATTTTGCAATCTGCATCCTTTCAACTCTTGCTATCTTTAAATATATTATTTTGAAGGAACGAAAAGACACTTAAATTCCTTTATATTGTCTTCTCTTACAAAATTTGTGAAAATATGGTGACCATTGATAAGACTAAACACTTTTATCTCTCAATTTTTGTATCACCTTAGACAACATGTTGGTGCTTAAGTACTTAAGTACACAAGGACAAAATACTGGATTACATCATACTGGGTGCGAAACGTCAGAACATCCATCCATCGAGAAGCGGTCATCATAGGACATAAGAAATTATTATGATACCAATGTTATAGTATTTTTTTTCTTCTTTAGTTGAGTTAGAAACTTTTTAAAAATAAATATAATTTTAATTTACTTGAAATATACTTATTATATAAACATAAAACTGTTGTCTCAACATTTCTAGACAACATTTTAATGTAAAGTTCCTTTCTGTACAATTTTGTAGCTTTTATTAATATTCATAATGATTGTAAAGGAAGTGTTGCTGAGGAATCTTTTTATTTCTTTATCCTTTTCTTTAACCTGAGACTTGAAGCTACTTAGTTCGCTGGTTCAAGTGAGTTTTTAATATTATTTCGATGTTTCCCTAGAATTTCTGGTTGTATTTTCTCTCTTTTAGTGGCCAGAGCCTGGTTTTTCAAGAAAGGTCTGAGGGTTCCGTTACATAATTCATAGCTAGCCGAGTTTTTCTTGTCTCACAGTTCTTGACGCCTTACCTCTCTTCTCCCTTGTGACCCCTATACAGCGATCCAAAAGATATTTGTTGTACATTTGCCTTCCCTTTTTTTACTTATTTATAGAGAAAATAACATCAGTACTATTTTCATCGAAATATTCTACCTCAGTCGTTTTTTGTAAATCTTGGACTGAAAAGGATTTTTTTTGGGGAAAAAGGAACAATCCAATTGGCATTATTATCATATCATATTCCTTTTTACTTATTTTTCACTCTTCTTTGGTTAGCATATAAAAAATGATTTTTTTTTTTTTTTTTTTACCCTGCGTATCTACTAAGCTAAGAAGAGCAGCACAAGTGGAGTTGATATCAATTTAATAACAAAAACGGAAGCCTCTCCACAAAATGAGTTTATTAACCAAAACTAGCTTTCGGCCTCTCGGCCATCATCAGTGCCTACAATGACAATACAAATAATGAATATAAGTACTAACAATTAAAAAGGTACAGCACAGTAAACAATTTTAAAAAAGTTAAAAATAAATACAGGTAACAATCGTATGATCTAATTTAAAAAATCTTAAATGGTGGAAAATATGTTAAAAATTAGATAATTTTTAATATATTTAAGATAGATACTGATAACAGGCTAGAGCCTAGCAGTGACAACCAATTATTATATTTTTCATGCAAAAACCGAAGATTTTCTTCACACTTAAACTAGAGAGTTTATATTAGAGCTTAAATATACGTTCTAATTCCAATGTAAACATGATAGAATTTTCATAAATCCTGACTCTGATGGAAATTCTAGAAAAACGTAGATGTTGATACTTGATAGTATGATAAAAATATACATTTTTAAGATACTTAAGAGAAACGTTCTTTTTCAAATCGTGTTGTAATATATTTTCAGCTTGGTTTCTTTCTTTTTAAACTTTAAGAATGTGCTCTGATGCATTTATACTTTTTTACTTGACTTTAAAAGCTAGAAAAAACCAAGTTGAATAGTCGGATGTTTAACTTGCTCTTGGAACCCAACTCTGAACTGTTTTACGTTTTATGTTATTTTGTTTTCTAAGTAATATTGTGAGGGGTTGTAGTTTTTAACTCTTGTTTTTTATGATTATATTTTTACATAGTTTTCAAGAAAGGTTGGTTGAATGTTTTTTTTTTTTTTTAATTTATAAATATACGTGTATAGTGTATAGCCATTTTTAGTCATTCTTTATCTCACGTCATAGACGGTTAAAAATAGGAAGGTTTGGATTTTGGAGACATTTTTTTACTCTCATAAATACTGTCGTGAATATTCCTAGGTATCTCTAATATTTCAATTTTTTGTTTTTAGCAAAAATATAAGAATATAATATTCTTTCTTCTGGTGGGCTTTTATATTCGAAGACGCTGACCACTTAGGTGGGTCCACTGAACAAACCCGGGTTAGTATCCGAAGTCATCACATATCGTTATTTAAATCATCTGATAATGGAGATGATGTTTTTCAGACCAATACATGGTCGCTACCCAACAATTGTTTTAACAATGCTGGGTGAACATTGTGTGGAGGGCCCGGTCCGGGAATTGAACCTAGAACTGTGGTAAAGGACACCTGTGCAACTACTGACTACTGACCACACCCGATGCTGCTTAACGTGAGTGTTTGAATGTCTATCTCATTTGAACTCTCTTTAACCGACTTCCCAGTGCCTGGGCCTTAATTACGGAAAACTCAGATGCAAAAGCGTTATAACATAAATATGCGTATATTTTTTTAAATATGCAATATTTTTTTTTAAATTTGCATATTATATTAAACTTACATCTGTTTATCCGTTAATCCTTGATCATACAGACCCATTTTCTGATTATTTTAATTAGATATGTCGTAGTGTTTGAATTTTCCATCCTCCGCCTAGTAATTAATTATGAAGCACTCAGAGGTTCATATAAGGCTGCTCTAAACGATATTGGCGTGGTTTCGATTGGCATCGTGTTATATTTCAGAAAACAGGCTGTGAGAAACTAAGGTTTCTCTTCCTGTAACGTAATAATATAATTGTTGGGAAGAGCAATCTGAATATCCGTATATCGTTCCAGTAATTTCGCCCAACCGTGAAATTGAGCTGTCATCCTTAATTGTTTTGTAATCTAAATTTACTTGAATCACAGTTAAAATCGATTATAATATATTATTCTAGTCTAATCCTTCTTTCTCTCTCTTAAAGTCTAGTCAGCAACTGTATCATCCTTAAAATATAAATTAAATGTCAGCCCTTTGTTTTATAATCAGAGTTATACTGCCTCTTTAAAATATATTGTAACAATCTTTGACATTTTTTATTAACTATTTAGTATTCCTCAAACAATAATAACATATTTAATTCTTGGCTATTAAAATGAAGAGAACCCAAGACTTAAAAAGCACAATGTAGAAACGCATCATTTAGAAATTATTGTTAAGTTTATTCAACTTTTACTTGAATAAAATCACACTCACAAAGTTTGTTTTAGGAAAAATTCCATAAGTCTTCGTAGCATTTAAAAGATATGTATTTACTCCTTAAAATTTAACCCTCTTGGTAGGAGAGAAATACTATTAAGGCTAACTTTAACAGTACAAGTTACTCAATAGATTACGTTTCAGATTTTTTTTTGTTTACTTTTCCTCACCTATGGTAGGAAAAGTTATGTGTTCACCATTTTTTTTTTATTTTTTGTTTGAGATTTTAACTGAACTATCCGTTTTTTTAAGACCTCCTAAGTAGATTTCAGCATAACATCTGTATATTAAGTGTTATCATTGTAGCGTCTACCCCTTGAGAGTTAACCGCGCTTATCCTTGAGAGTTGAAATTTGCCAGAAAAATTAGTCAAGCACGAATGTACTTACGCTATATGTCAAACAAATTCACCCAATATCATTTTAGAAGTTTTAGAAGTTATCGTTTTTTGAATTTTAAAACGTTGTTGGTTATTAATAAAAAAAATAGGAAAAAAAGTATAAATAGGTTTTTGACGCACGTATCTTTGGAACCTATGGATAAAAAATAAGAAACAAGAAACAAATGTAAAAAAAAATTGATGAAATGTCATTAAAGAGTTAAAAAGTTGTAAGCAAACATAATTAGTATGATACTTTTGTAAACGTCAAAGTTTGTTTACTGTACCACCAAAATTAAAAAAATAAAATAAATGAAATAAAAATGGATATCGAAAGTCTGCAATAAGTATGTACAATTTTTATTTTTTTTTAGTAAATAGTTCTAGGGGGCCTACACAGTTTAGAGTTGAATCACATCATTAGAAACTACTGCTACTAAGCACCTTTTCTTCCTTCTAACATCTACAGTACCATTCAGGAAAGAAGACGTGCGTTGACAGGGCGAAAGTTTGACAAATTGGGGAAAGAGCCAATGAGAGCTTGAGATTTTGGCGGGCAATAGGTTGAGCTAACTTGGCAAAAATNTTTTTTTTTTTTTTTTTTTTTTTTTCATAAATGTGATACCAATAAATCTTATTAATAAAATGGAACTAATTTCACCGTTCTAAAACAATTATTTTAACAAATAAAAGTAATCTTTTTGCAATAGTTTTGTCTAGGATATTAAAAGTATCATTAAAGTGGTTTTATCAAATGATTATTGTTGCGTTGGACTTCTCCTTTTATGTCTGATTAATGATGTTAAAACAGTTTGTCAAGACTAATTCGTTTCGAGAAGAATGCAGTTAAAATTTTTCACTTATTCAACCCTTAGTGCTTGACTCGAGTGGTTTTTGTTGCTCTTTGTTGTTTTTGTGCTAACCCGGTCACGAGTTTTTTGTGGCCCCGGAGGTAAGGGCTCCCCGGTCTAGCCGCAGGCTTCTGCTCCCACAGTTGTTACCATCATTAAGGGTATCAAGTGTTGAACATGGTAATCCTAGCCGACGCCATGTTGAACCCTGTCTAAGAGAGGATACAGCAGCAGTAATGCGGGCACTCTGCTACACCAGGTGGTCCCTCTTCAAGCCACCCTCGTCTGTCTTAGCTTGTCCTTTTCGACATCGTTTTATTATACAACTACTGTTTCTCAGCCTGTAAATCCGTTAAAGAACACTTTCTTTCGACGCTTATTCCTTTGTTTATTTTAACCCTTAAATCTTTAAGCTATGAATTATCTCTGTTTTCCCGTTTGTCCTCAACTTTTTTATTGTTATGTAAAAGAGATTACTGAGCTTTAACCTGTAGTAAATCGACTCTTGATCGAGTTCGAGTTGATTCTCATGTTAACTTTTCTTGCAGTTTGCATTCATTATTATATACATTCATAAATATGTACCAATACATGTAAGAGCGAACGTTCGCTTTTACTACTACATACGCTTTTATTACTTTACTTTTACTAGGAATACATGGTGATAATCTGAAAATCAGTGATACTTTGTTTATTTTATTTTATTTCATTTTTTTTCAAGAAACTGGTCTATTAATCTTCAAGCTTTACTGTTGATAATGGCATATAACCATATCTACATCGGAATTCCTTAAGACCTTCTTACTATCTGTGGTAAACTCTTCTCGTTCTTTATTAATCGATATAGTTATCTTATTTACATCTTAATTTGCCCTTTCAATATCACTTCTGTTTCTCTTTGTGAAACCTATTACCTGTATTTTCTTCCCCCTTTAAACTATTTTAGAGTTTAAACTATTTTCTATTGACCCATGTTTGCCAGTCTTCGTTTCTGCCCCCCTCTTGAATTTACCTTTTTTTTTGGCTACCTTCAGGTCTCCTGGGTACGCTGAATCAATTACCTTCTGTTTCCTCTTTCTCAGCAAAGCTCCCCTACTCTAGCTTACTCTTTGAATATTTCGGTACTTTGGGCTAAAGGAAATTCTGAGTGAATTGTTTAGGATTCGGATTAGCCCTGCCTTTTGGAGTCCCTTGCCCTTCCGGTGAGCCGTAGCCAGCTCGTTGCTATCTCGAGGGAACCCCCGCAAGATTGGTCCTGCAACTTTAATGTCCTCTATCCCTGACTAGTCGGCTCCTTCTCCAGGACTTCTATCGTCTAACCTCCTTAAACCTTTAAAAAAAACTCTTTTTCGTGAATTTTTTCCTTCCCCTTGGCTGTCACTCTACGTTCTTTTCCTAAGAAACGCCTTCGCATTTTACTTTATTTTCTATTCTCTCTAAAAAAAAAATATTTGTTAAAGAATTTCAGAAAAGAGGAAAAACTTTTCCACCTCGATTTTTTTAAAATTTTTATTCATGTCCTTTAATTTAAATTATTTAAAACTTTTATTTTTATTTGAGGCCCCTTTTCCACTTTTTACTTCTAAAACTCAGAATAGAGAGTTTCGCTTTTAAAATTTATATTTATGTGAATTTAAATTTTGTTTGAGAATGCTCTCATATTTATTTGTTTGTTCTAGGCATAATTTATTAGTATGCATTTAGCATTTCGTAATACTTATAAACGTCTCACAAGCGTGGTATTTTTATTTTTTTATTGTTCAAAAACCTCTATATTAGTTGAAGTGAATTTCCTTTAAAATTTAAACTGTAGAACCCCTCTATTATTTCCTTTTATATTTTCTTTTTCGGTTTCTTTTACCATCTTATACACCACTATTATGGGCAGGGGATAAATTTATATTCGTTTATCTTATCATAAATTAATTTTCTGAACGATTCAAAATTACAAACCGAGTTGATTCACGAAAAAAAGGATATATTTATGGATAATTTATAATAACGTGTGCGGTTCAAAATAAAAAGTATCATTGTTAGTAATTGCATGTATGAATTTAGAAATCTCGTTAGTCTGCACGCCACCTTCCTATGAGAAAATTAATAATAATATTTTTTAAGTTCGGGCACAATTTAACTAAGTGAAGATTTTTCATGAATACATTTTTTGAATCCAAACTTAAATTTTTTAATGAATACACTAATATACTCTTACAGTTATTATTATTATAAATATTTTGTTATAAACTTTTCATAATTTAGGTATTATGGAGTGTAGGATGACAGAATATCAGACGAAAATGATGAACTAGTTAGTAAAATAATATAATAATTACAAAACCACAAGAATATCAGATAGTGCAAATATGTATCAACTTTTACTTTAATCGATCCTTTTTATGTTTATATTATATTATTGCGAAAACTTGATAAAGAAAGAGAGAAATAATAAATAGAGATACTCTTAGAAGTTTAGGATTTATTTTTCGCTTATAAACTGTCACTCTTCTAGATTTTAAATATAAATATTTTTAAAGCCCTGTTTAAAGGTTTGTTATTGTTAAAAGTAAGCTGTCATATTACTTAAAAAAACGAAGTGACAGAAAAAGGTTGGACCTTTTCCTTAAAATAAAAAAAAAGCAAACATAAGGGTTTTTTTCCTTTACTGAGAGGTAATTTTTATTTTTTTAAAATCTTTTTTGCTTTGGGTTGGTTGGTTTGAGCCAGGAGGGTCGAGTCATCCTTAGTATAAAAGTTGGGGGGGGGGGATGGGTGACCGAGCCAACTTTAAATTGAGGTTAAATTAAATTTCCTTGGGGGTTAAAAAATCGTAGTGGTGGGGGAAGTAATTTTCGTAATAAGTTTAAATATTCCATGCGGTTGCATTTCCCAATTTTTTTTCTTTAATTCTATCCCCATCCCTCTGCCTCCCTCTTCACTTCTTCTGGTTAGAAGTGTAATTGAATCCTGCTTACTTTTTTTATATTTTCTTTTTTGGATTAGTATTTTATATCCTTATACATATTCTATACATGTTATTTATACATATTTTATATATTTAATATTAATTAATTATTATACATAATTGATATACCACGAACCACAGATTTCATAGTTTCGATTCCTGATGGTGGTTGTTTTTCTTACTGCCAAAAAACGCATATTTTTACGCATGGAAGTGTGTTTTTAAATTAAATTATAAAAAAAGAAAATATTCAGAACAAAGGAAACAAAACACCGGACACTAAATGCTCCAAAGCTGTGTAATAATTGGCCTCTTACTGGTGTAGCTGGGTTACTAGAGCTTTGGATGTGAAATCCGGAGGCCCATCCGATGGCAAAGTGTATTTTTCCTAAATATTT
>KZ651102.1:244539-265078 GCA_001010745.2 Gerris buenoi | reverse complement strand
GTTCACAAAAATATATTTTGTTTCCAAATTGGCGGCCATTTTACCCCTAAAAGAATTCAATAAGCGCATACCGAAGATAGTAAAGAATAATAATATATGCACATTTTGATTTTTAAAAGTTAACAATAGATGTTTTTGTTTAAAAAATATATAATTATAATTAATTCTTATGACCAAAGAAACCCTTTTAGTATCTTGCTGGCAAGTACTTGACGGGATTTTTTTTATCTTCCACACGCGCACAAACATAGATTTATACACCTATAGCTTCAAAAGTACTAATCAGATTTGAATGAAACTTTTATAGTTTATGTAGTGCAGCCCGCAGATAGCTCCAGATTAATTTGAACCGTCTGCGCTCTTTAACTTTAACTAAATTAATACTTTTAATTCGTGTAAAAAATCAAAACAATTTTGACAGATGGAAAAAACGAGGGAAACAATTAAACCAATTAGACAATAAAATAAAAAATCAATAAAGTACGTGGGTAGAATGCGAGGAAGCTATGTGCCACACCAATTGGCAGTCTATTTTAATGTTTGATTTATTATTAACATAAATTACGTATATCTCTTTGCTCATAAATAAATGTACATTAATTATGAATACCATTACATTAGGTAACGGAGGCATCGTTCTGCATTTATACCTTCAAATTTAAAACCTTTAAGACAGAAATCCGTTTCTGAAATCATTTTTGGTCTCTTGGCTGTCTGTCTGCCTATCGGTCTGGCTATCATTAAAAACCTTAAAAACCTAGCTATTTTTATTTTCGTCCCATTTTAATAAAATTCAAATATTTGGTCATAATTAATCCATTGTTGAACCCGTATAATATTGCACTCATTAGTTTCTCTTGCGCATACGCATAATCGGTTTTTTATTAAGACCTATGAATTAATCATTCGATTTTTAAGAAAATTGGATGGTTTGCCATAAGTAGTCCACATAGTCCCATTACTAAATTAATATTTTAATTTATGTAATTAAAAAAATAATTGTGAATTTTTTTTTTAAATAGGGGCAAGATTATATTAATTACAATAATAGGTTGTAAACGCAAAACAATATTAAAGCATGCGATTGTATGCTAGGAAGCTATGTAGCAAAATTGGCAGAGTAACTTTTTGTTTATTTTTAATTTATCAATACTATGAATGCCATTTGAACCACCTCCTGTTATTATGCTTAATACTGGATTTCCATTCGCTTTTTTAATAGCAGTTAACACTCAATTTGAGTAAAAGTTATTACATTGTAAAATCACTGAATGAGAATATTATTTTATAACTTGAGTTCTTTTAGGATTTAAACATTTCATATTTTATTCCCTACTAAATATTAATGTCGTCAATGTCTGGGTTCTCTGAAAACACTAAAATAATGATTAATGCTTATTTTATAGTTTAATGAACCTTGGTATAATTTGTGTCTTTTGTTTAGCTTTGCATTGTCCTTATAAATATAGCAAAAGTTAACAATTTTCAAATCGATCGCTCTTCGACTGAATTTACTAGACGATGCGCATTAAGATAATTTAAATTTATGCTTACCTAATGGTTCACTCTNTCTTCTACTCGGTAAGTTGTTGTAATGAATTATTTATCCAAGCACTCTCGATAGGCATACAAAAATTAAGTCGTCACGTAAAAAAAAAACATTTACGACGTAGATCTTCTTGTATATATATCTATATATATGTGTGTGTGTTTATTAATGTATGTGTAATGCTTATTTATTTATTAGAAACTATTGACATTCATTTTGTTTTTTTGTTTTTTCAAGTATTTTTAAGTATATCGTATATTTACAATGTACTGTACATATATAGTCATATAGTTGTTTAATTCAACCTAATATGCATTATTATTCCACAGCAATGAATATTGTTGTTGTTCTTAAGTTTTTGTTTTTAACTATTAAACATTGTAGATTGGCAGAGTATCTTTTGTTTATTTTTAATTTATCAATACTATGAATGCCATTTGAACCTCCTGTTATTATGCTTAATACTGGATTTCCATTCGCTTTTTAATAGCAGTTAACACTCAATTTGAGTAAAAGTTATTACATTGTACAATCACTGAATGAGAATATTATTTTATAACTTGAGTTCTTTTAGGATTTAAACATTTCATATTTTATTCCCTACTAAATATTAATGTCGTCAATGTCTGGGTTCTCTGAAAACACTAAAATAATGATTAATGCTTATTTTATAGTTTAATGAACCTTGGTATAATTTGTGTCTTTTGTTTAGCTTTGCATTGTCCTTATAAATATAGCAAAAGTTAACAATTTTCAAATCGATCGCTCTTCGACTGAATTTACTAGACGATGCGCATTAAGATAATTTAAATTTATGCTTACCTAATGGTTCACTCTTTCCGTTGCAGTATGTTATATATATATATATATATATATATATACCTTGGAAACATTGAAAAGAAAGACATTATAAGAAATAGGTTTCTTCGTTATCATCTTCTTTTTAAAATAGATTCCATTTGATTCCAGATGGGGGAAAAGAAGTGCCTCTAGTAACCCGATTTGAGAATCGGTCAGACGGTTGACCGGTTCGGTCAGTTTTTTGTCGGTTTCTCTAACAGTGTTGCCTCCAACCCATTTTGTTTCTTTATTAGATTCAGAAACTGGATGAAGAATTAAGGATACTCCGTTAGCGATTGTCTCTCTCCAAGCAGCCGTGATGATAGGTTTTCGGTACTTCGTGTTTTTGGACCCACCTATATAATTTTCATTTAAAAACTTAACTCCTTTAGAACTTGCTTTTTATGACTTCCAGACGATTTTTAAAAGTGGGTTTTTATATTTACTCGGTAGTAAAATTAGGTTGTCATCTAATTATTTTTATTTATTATTATTGTTTTTTATTTTTATTTTATTTTTTTCATCGTACTTAATTATTTTCTTGCAAAGGAAAAAAGGCTTTAATCTAATGGAAATTGATTATCATATAAATTTAATTTTTGCTTCCGAGCTTACCGAAGGTAAAGGAAGCTATGTGATCTGGCGAACGAAAAAGCTTTAGGTCTCCGATTTAAAAAATTCCAAGACATTCCAAGAAATCCGTTTCAGGCATCAAGGATCATTTTTGGTTCCGTGTCTGTCTGTCGTTCAATTTTTGCAAACCACCATATCTTAAAAACTACACGTCCTATTTTAATGAAATTTGGATGTTAGGTCATAATTAGCCCATTGTTGGTCCCATATAGGTTTCAACCTTATTTTTNATATATATATATTTGTTATTCAAATTGTATAATCACTGTAAACTTTCGTCTAAAATTATTCCTTATTTAATCCTAGATTTCTTTCCACGTTCATCATGAATACTTTATCCTTTTTATAAAATTTTGTAATATTTCAACCCCTCCTTATATTATAATCCTGAAAGACATCAAAATTTAGTATTTATGTGAACATGTATTTGCTCTTAAACATTTTTGCCCTTAATTTACTTTAAAATTTGAATTTATCAAAGATTCATTTATTTAAATTTAAAAGAGTAACAATTTCCATTTGTGATTATATATATTATAAAATATAACTCAACTAATCCTTCTATGATCTCGTAATAATATAATATCACATAGAAATCAGGTTTTACGTGAGTTGTAGGAGTTTCAGAAATTAATGAAATTTGAGAGATTTGTTTTTTGAGAAATTTATCCGAGAATAAATTCTCTCAAACCGATTAACTGAGGTGAACTCTAGTGTTATTTAATTACACGTAATTTCATAATCATTCATTTGAAAAAATATGTTTTTTAAAAAATTAATTTATAAGTTCTAAAATAATGATTGAAGTTTTTCACTTTGAGTAAGGCTATAAATAGGAACATGGTAGCTGTGGATGTTAAAGATAGGCAATTACTCTATGGTAGATAGTTCTCTAAAAAACGCTGTTAGTTTGATGTCACGCGATGTCTTCTACTCGGTAAGTTGTTGTAATGAATTATTTATCCAAGCACTCTCGATAGGCATACAAAAATTAAGTCGTCACGTAAAAAAAAAACATTTACGACGTAGATCTTCTTGTATATATATCTATATATATGTGTGTGTGTTTATTAATGTATGTGTAATGCTTATTTATTTATTAGAAACTATTGACATTCATTTTGTTTTTTTGTTTTTTCAAGTATTTTTAAGTATATCGTATATTTACAATGTACTGTACATATATAGTCATATAGTTGTTTAATTCAACCTAATATGCATTATTATTCCACAGCAATGAATATTGTTGTTGTTCTTAAGTTTTTGTTTTTAACTATTAAACATTGTAGAAATAAGAACGTAGAAAAATAAATGTGTCATATGTTAAATATGGCTATTTTGTGTCATTTATCTTTTTTTCCCAACTTATCTTCTGTAATAAGCACCTTGTTAGCAATCTTGATAATTGGAGTAGTACCTTCTGCGTAACATTATTACCTAGCAAGAAAGTAATTATTATTATGCTCTAGAGCTGTGACAATTGTTGAGGAACAAATTAGGAAATGTGGCTGGAAACCGGAGACTGCTACCTACCATCTGTTGTGCTAATTGCAGGTTTTATATCATTCCGTAGGCGTTTTCATCCTGAAAGTTTTCTATCAGAATTAACTCTCATCTGGACTGGGTTCAAGGCTGACTTCCCCGACATATGTTCTGTTCATCCTTGATTATTGATCATGTTCATCCAACACACTTACTTCTGCCAATGTATTGGCAATTAAGGTGTTATTTGTGTGTTATTCTTTGATAAAAAAAGAAATTTATGAATATTACTAAAAGTAATTAATAATACTATGGCATATGCACTGAACAATTATAAAATACGACTGTTGGCATATGCATTAAACCTATAAAATACATATGAAATAAAAAAAAATAAAAAATACGTAGTATGCTGGAAATATTTTTGCATGTTACAATCGTTTTTTATTGAAAACAGAGTTAGTTTGTGTTGTAAAATATTATCATCAAAATCTATTAAATTTTGGTGCTTTTGTTTTTCTTTAGTTTCAGTTATTTTTCTTCTTTTGGCATTTTCTAATAATATATTTGTTGGTAGCACTACTCTCCTCCCCCTCCCAGTTTCTTTTTCAGTTCCAGTTAATTATCTTAGCGGATTTATCTTCTGGGCCATATTTCTTTTCTTACCACGCGATGAACAATCTGGTTTATTTTTTTCTTTCTTTTTCCCAGTCCCTTTACTATGTTTCTTTGTGAGGGGTTGTTTTCTTTCTCTTTAAGATAACAGATAAAGAAAAACATCTTTATTTTCTCATCTTCTCTGGTTCTTATTTTCTGTATTTTTCGGGCTTTGCCTTTTTTTATTTTAAAATGGTGCATTTTTCACCTTGCAAAAGATAAGTGATGACTAATGCAAAAACATTTTTACTTAAAAAGGAATGAGCGTATTTGGATGGCTTGTGTAATAATAATAATTCCCTGATGGCTGAGCTGGTTATCTGTTATTAAATCTTTGAAATTGGAGACATAAATCAATTTCTTTTTTAGAACAATCACATGGCTTTCCTTACCTACGGTAAGCTTGAAAGCAAATGTTCCCTGATGCCTGAAACGGATTTCTGTCTTGAAATTTTTGAAATCGGAATTGTTTCTTTTCAACATGCGCATAAACATAGTATACTCATCTAATATCTTAAAAAATGGATGGTTTGTCGAANGACAGACGACAGACGACGGACAGACATTTTTTAAAAACCACTTTTTTGGACTCAGGGGACCTTAAAACGTGTAAATCCATCAAAATCTCAAAATCGAATTTTCGCGCCATCACAATACTTTCTCTTTATATGAGAAAGTAAAAAATGGGGAAACAATTTAATCCGAGTAAATTAGATAGATAATAATGACAATAAATAAATAATGGTAAAAGCATAAAATCTTAAAACACGTGATAGGATGCGAGGAAGTTAAGTGCCACACTGATTGGCAGTCTATTTACATATTTTTATGTATAATTATATAGATTATTGTTTATATTTATTATTACTCAGAGATAAAAGAGGCCCCAAATTAGCTGGATAGTTTAATAAAGTACCTACAATATAAATGCTTTGAAATCTGTCGAATTTTATTGCTTATTTTGTTTTTAAGTGTTCAGATATTTTTAAAAATGTAACAAGTTTTATTATTTCATTTGACTGATAGGTAGATGTTAGTAGTTAAATCGTGTCTTGACTGTTATGAACATTTAAGAAATTTCAATTTGAACCGTTATCTATGCCTAAAGATTTCAATCGGACTCTAGCTTTTCCAGCATGTTAACTCAAGAATCTTTTGATCACGAAAATGTATTTTCAATTTGTACAATTATATTTTATAGATCATTGATTAAACCCGGTATTGTTCAACGCAAGCGTTGAAAATATATCTATAAATATCTATTTATATACATATAATATGTATAAATAAATTATTCAAGTCTACTAAACTATCCTTGAAGTCAATAATCTTGGTAGTTCTAACAAATGTCGATTTAAATTATCTATTTAGTTTTATAATTTGGGTGAAGAACGTATCGAATAAGATTTAGAAGATACCGGAGAAGGGCTGAAGTTATAACCTCCGAGCAAGTTTTAATTTATCTTACTTTTCAAAAAAAGAGACAAAATTGTATTAGTTTTAAACTTTTTTCTGTTTTTAAATTGTTCTCTTTTTCCTCTTTGAAATAGAATAAAGGAAACTTAGTTTTTGCTATTTTCTCTTATGCCCCCTCCCCTTCCCTCTCCAAGGATGTTAAAAGTCGAGAAGGGAAAAGAGGAGTGGAGAGAAAATCAAGGAATGTCGAAGTCAAAGTCACGGAGATTTTCGACGCTAAGTTTCACTGTTGGGAAGACTTTGACGAGACTACAGCACTGTCTCATTGTTTTGAAGCGACTCGAAGCATGGAGAGGAATAGAAGGAGCTTTAGATACGACAATAGGAAGAAAAGCCTTGAACCTCGAGTCTCCGAGAAACTAAACCAACACTAACACACCCTCCTCAAGGCAGAATCAGAGTTAAAACAAAGCAACTCTAACACAAACCAACACTCCATAGAGATTCAAATTAGGGTGCTCATCTGTCGGTCGTAGGGTGGCGCTGGTCGGGACCTAGCGGCCGAACCGCCAAACACTTCCTACTTACTCAACCCTTCATTACCCTTTATACTACTCGGGCTCCGACTCCATCTTGATAATAAAGCATTTGCCCTCTTCGTTCCCTCTCTTTCTCTCCCTGAAATTCATTATTAAAATTAGACCTTTTTTTGTTTATAAGCCCACCCCAGGCCTTTATATTTTTGGCCCTGTTTTCCTTGTCTTATTACTTATTCGCCATCTACTCGGGTCTGAGTAATATCGCCAGATTACTTTACTTTTCCTTCCCTTATAACTCTCTATTTGGTTTTGTTGCGGTTAAATATTAAGATTTCTTTTCTCCCTTGTAAAAGAAAAAAATGTCTTCAAATTTTTTTACTGCGTCGTGGATTTTTTTATGAACAACATATTTCTTTGGGTTTATATAGCAGTTTTTGTTTGTTTTACTATGCTGTTACTCGTTGTTATTGGACTAGAAAAGAAAAATTAACTTAATTGACTTATTACTGTAGATCTGTTATAGAAGGTTTGGCTTTTATGATATTAGTTCTTGTCGCGGGGAAATAAATTTTTATTACATCGTTAACTGTAGGGTATGATAAAGTTGGACGAAAGATTTTATTAGTAAAAACGTTTATCATGTAAATGTTGATCTGAATTAGCTCCATTCTGCTGTTGGAGGTACCAAATCTCGGATATCACATAAGTTCAGTTCGTTGGGGCTTTTGATTTACATAATCATTTCCAACATTTTTAAAAATGCTTCCTACAGTTTAAAAGAATTATTCGACTTTACATTCATCGGTGGAAGTAGCTTATTTAATCAGTCTCCGATGTATTGTTTATTTAATTGATAACTAGAAGATAACATGTAACAGTTATATCTGATACAAATTACCTTGGCGACACATCTTTTCATAAATATTTTGTGAGATAATATATAGCAGTTAATACCTTATTATGACAGTCTAGACAAAAGGACCAGATTGCGCCGGTGTCTCTTTGCCAGTAGGCAGAGAAGGACGGAAGCATTAACCTTCCACAAGCAGGTTACAAATGACAGCAGGTTATCTTGCTAAGTAGGAGAGTTGTAGAGGGGGTTCGTGTCTCCATTGTCTGTCGACACTTGATTCAGTTGAGGGTGCATCCTGTTGTTTCCGACCTCCATGAGGTCCTCTATTTGACTCCATTCTTCGTCTTCCTACCTTGTTCCTCATTTGTTTTAAATTTTTTTTTTTTTTCGAATTCTTTCTTTTTAAAAAGCTTTTCTATTGTTTGGTTTGACAGGAGTTTCCACTTAAGTTCATCATATGTTTTTTGTCCTCGTTCTGTTTGTTTTCCTGCACTTAATGGCTCAATATGTTCGTTTTCTTTGTATCCTTCTTAACTGTTTCTTTCTTTAACATAATATATTATTAAAGTTACTCATCGGTTTAAAAAGTAGCTTCTTTTTATGTGCGAACATCTGATACAGTTTTTTTATTGCTTACTATTCTCTCGAGTGCATTTCCTATTTATTTTAATTGTGACATTTGGCTCTTAATTATTAAAGGTAGTAATTATAATGTGCAATGACTGTATACACTAATATACATGCTACAAGGTTTCCATAGTGTTTCTCAGTAACAAGTAACGCTAATAATATAGAAATGTTACATTATCACAAACTGCACTTAAGGAATTAACAGTTTAAGAGTTAACACCCCAAGGGTTAATTCAACGTATTCTTCTAATTAAAGGGCAATACAAACTTAAGTGCCAAATACACAAACTAAATATTTCGATAAATTTAATGATTTACAGTAATCATTATAATGACACAAAGATGACAAAGGTCTGGTTGGAACAAACCTATTATTTACCATTTAATAGTTTAAAAACAAATTAATAAATACAATTACATATTATTATATGTTAACTAGTTAGGAATAAAATCCAGATTATTCATATTTTATTTTATGAATATTGTCCATACTATGAAAAAAAAGTAAAACATTTTTTTTAATTCATACCTTCTGCTATGTAAACAAAAATCTAAAATAAAAAAATCCCATTATAAAACCAATTGTTTGTAAATATTAAGACTAAAATACGATACGAACCATTTAATAATATAATATACACACTCCAGACTAAACAAAAGAAAAAAAACGCTTATCTTAAATCGTAGAACTAATCCGTTAAATTTGGATTCTTCTTAATTACTTGGATAAAATAAAGAAAAGAAATGTATATTTTATCTTGGGTTAAAAGTTTTGTTTCTAACATAAGATATATATATGTTTATCCTTTTTGATTTTCTAATGTTGAATGGTTTTCCGTGCCAAAACTACTGGAATGATAATGTTATTTATTAATAAATTTTATATTTATTCACATGTATATCTATCTCCAAATTTATTAAAACTCTTTTGATTCTTTAAAAAATGTTTTTTCTCTCTTGTCCTGTCTGTTTCGGCTTATCTTTTTTTCTTATTTTGTGTTTTAGCCAAAACAGCTGCATTAGCACTTAAAAGAAAATAGTTTTTTTTTTATCTTAAGAATGAAATAGAAATCAAAGCGATTTAAAGATTGGTTCGGAGTTCGTACTTTTTTCTCAAAAAACTAAACTAAATAAAAGTCTGTCAGCATTTTATTTTTAGAAAGTAATACTGAAAGAAGGTCGTTACTCTTTCTTAACGAATAAATATAAAAAAATACTGCTGCTGTTCTTGCAACAACTGAATTAGGAATGAACTAGTTCTTTCTTACTAGTTTTTCTCTTATGCATAAAAGGTCCTATGCTCAGATTGGAAACTTTTATAATATAAGGGAGACTTTTAAGAGAATAATTTATCAATTTTATTTTAGAACTGATATAAAGTCGAGAGTGTGCAGAAATCTGTTCACTGTCATTATTGTGGTATCTTTAAATTCAGTAATTTGTTATCGTAAACTCCTTTACAGTCTGTTTTCATTCACTTTATTTGTAAATGTTATATTTATTGTTGTTTATATTCCAGTTTTGTTTAAGTAAAAACAAATTTAGTTGAAAGTCATGATTACCTTTTTTTATGAAGTATCAGCGTATAATTAATTAATTAATCAATCAATTATTTAATTACCTTTTTTTATTAATTAATTTTTTATTTATAAATTCGAATTATGTTGTCTGTTTTCAACGTTCAGAACAGTGATCAACTTATGAATTTTTTACAATGACTTAATTTACCGCCCAAAATATACAGTTAAGTATGTAACTTATAAGCCACTTAACTACTACCTACTATATCTACTATACTTAACTACTACCTACTTTTAGGTATTTTTCATTCGATGAAAGCTGTACCCCAGTAGTCTTATAACAATATAGGTAAAAATTCGGAAACTACACTCACTGATAAATAGTCATAACCGAGAACATAATTATAGCACAAATACATACATTTATAGCACATAAATACATTTATAGCACATAAATTAAAGCATCAACTGCGAAGAATTATCATTATTAAGTTTATATTTCTTAAATCTTTTAGAGGTAAAGTATTTTAAAAATTTAATTTTTCTTTCTCCGTGCAAACGACTGTAATTTATTTATTGAATAAGCCGAACCAAGTGCTCTTTTCAACGGAAAGAAATAGTACTGCAAAGTTTTCAAATCTCATTTTTCCTCTAAAAGTTTTAATTTTGTTGATTTTATTTTCGTTTATTACAGCTACTTTTCCCTTGCGGTTTTTAGATTTTTATTTTTTTATTTTATTTATTTTAGCAAGAGAAATGTTTTTTTTCTAGTTTCTTCAAGTAATAGCTGTATGTGTAGGGTTAATTTACTCTCTTTTCAGCACCTTTGTCCTTCTTTATATCCTATTTTTCCCCCAACTATAAAACTCTTTTACTATCCCATACACATACACAAAGTAAATAACGTGAAAACTATTACAATAATTCGTTCATCCGAAATTTCCATGTACTTTTAGTCAATAAAACCTAAATAGGAATGAAAACCGGCAAAGAAAACCAATCCCTGCGAGAAACGATTTTTTTTTTATACGATTTAATATGGTTTCCTTTTTTATTTTCATTAAATTATCTCATTTAATTTTCAAATTATATACTTTTTAACTTTATTTTTCAATAAGGTACTTTTTTTTTTTGTCTTACTCATTATACTTACTTTCTTCACGTTTTTAATTTATTTAAATTAAAATAAAATGAGTAGATAGTGGAAATAAGAATCCAATAACGCTGATAATGATATTCAAACGAATACTATTAATCCGTAACTCAATTAATTAGGTATATTATTAGTCGGCGATATCGTTTTCAGTCTATTTAAATTAATTTATTTAAAGCCACTAATAAATTGGTCGAGTAATCTTCAAGGCTAGACTTAGTTCAGATAAATATAATCTAGTTAAACGCGGTAGATTTTCCCGCAACCTCCTAACCTAACCTCCTTAACTTAACTAACCCTTTTCCCCACCCCCCAATTAATTTATTCGACTTAAAGACTTCCCTTTAAATAAGTTACAACTTTCTTTTTCAATAAAAGAAGAAAGAAAAACGAAATTAAAAAGTTAAAACGAGGGTGAAGAAGTGATACCACCCGTTTAAGTCTTCACTCTTAAGAGATTTTGCAATTTTAACGAATTTTATTTCGAAGCTTGCTTGTTGTTTACACAGATTAAAACGTTAAATTAATGCCGAGTTAAAACGAAATTTTCTGCAATTTACTTATACAATTAAAACAACAAATTATATCATTCATTTATAATATGTTTCTTAACTTATTTTAAAATAATCATTATGATAAATAATATTAGGTTTGTTCCAACCACACTTCAAACTGGTTTGAAACTGTCCGACGCATGCGCAACGGACCACAATTGATCGTTTTTCGTTAATGCGCATGCGTCGTACAGTTTAAACTAGTTTTAAGTGTTGTTGGAACAAACCTAATATTTATGGCGCAACAGTTCGTGGATGGCTTGAGCCTGTTAAATAGGCATTAAATTATTATTATTATTATTATAAAGTAAGTTTATTATATATTTCATGTCCGATTAAAAGTTTTACAGATAAGTTAGTTCAAATTCTATTTTATTCTCTTTACTTTTTTTAACTGAAAGTTAATTTATCCTATAAACAGGGTTCATTGGACGTTGTCCGCCTACTCGTGGCGCTTGAATTATGAATCTTATTAGATTAAAACCTTTATTTTCTTCACCATAAATATTTAAAATATGTATAATTATCTCCCACTATTTTCAGGATTAATTATACATTTTAACTATTAAAATACTTAAATAGGTAATTTTTAATTTAATATTAAATTGCTTTTTCTTGAAACTTGCGATTTAATCTACACAATTTAATTAATATTTACTATTGATTCTAAATATAACAATTTAAGAATATAGGGATTGAGAAAGTAAAAGATATACATTTAGCATAAAAATTATGTTTTTGCTTCCAAAGTTAACAAGTTGTACTCTACTTCTAGGAGTTAGTTCCTCCTATTTTTTATTTTTTTTATAAATAAATCCCAGTTTTGAAATCCTGTTTTTACATGCACGTACTCTAATATATTTATTTTATGCCTGTGATTTTTTTAGATTTTTTCCTAGCCCTAGTTTAGTTCCTCGGGATTATTTTTAAAGAAAGAACGTCATATTTAAAGTCAAACTCAACGAAAATCAATCCCCTTTTTGGCTGTGGAGGAAAACTCATTGGTATAAAAATGGTGATGTTTATGTCGAAATTCAGGTCGGTTGGAAATCCCTTTCTCTGACTTGCCCTTTTTTCCTTGGCTTCTACACTCAGTTTCTTTGTATGAATATTGTCTCTATTAACCGTTTTATTTTCGATGTTTTTTTTTCGGAATTTTAGTAAGTCTACTTATTTTTCGTTGCATTTATTGCCATTTGTCGTGAAAACTTATTAAACAAAGTAGCTTAAAAACAGTATTCCTGAATAAATCTTAATTACGTTTTATTTTTAGTTTATTGTGAAATAAATAAACAAGCCACAATTATTGTTTTTTTTTTATGATGCTTAGACTGATTAGTACACTCTATGTATATATTTAAATTTGACATTTGCTGAACCTTTAAATTTTATAGGAATGAATGTAAAAGTGGACATAGCTGCTCTAGAAATTAAACGTTGTACCGTAAAAAAGAAAATACGTTGATTGATAAATCTAGATCTATTAAGAGGAGGAGGCAATTTAAACATTTTGTGAATTCCGACAGTTTGTAGGGATCATTATCAAGAGAGTTCTTGATAATTAAATTTAGGTATTTTATTCTTAATTAATATCTTCTTGTGCTAAACTGCTGGTATGTTTTTCATTCCGGTTTCTAAAAGTATAGTATGGAAACTTTTAGCATTGGTATTTATGAATGTTTAAAAATTGTTTATGAAGGTTGAGGTTGTCGAGCATAGAAGAGAATTTTGTCCAAAGTTAATTTGATATTACTTATTTTGAAGCATGTCCGTGTTAAAAAAATAAATAAATAAATTTAACTACTTTAAAGCGATTCTATAGCTATATTTTTAAAACTTTTTTTTTTTTCAATATTTGAATTCACTTTGTTCAAACCTTCGTGACTATAATACAGTAAACTTATATTTTCCGGTTCTAACTTTAAGGAAAAGACTATTTCTATGTTGGCATAATAGCTGCGACATGTTGGCTTGCATTGAACTATGGAGGGGAGAGTGTTAAAGCATTTTACTTGGCTTCATGCAACGGCTTGTAGATCGATCTGTTACCACCTGTTGAAATATCACGGCACAATTTGCAATGAAAATGGATCTGTTGATTTATATTTACTACAATTAGGGGATCACATCGAGAATCAAACCTTTTATTCGAGTAAAAAATCTATTGCAATAAATTACTCTTTTTTATAATTCCATTTAAATTTATTAAATAAAAGTAATTTAGTGATAATAATTACAAATTAAATTATGCGTATTGAAGTCTATTTAACTACTCCAATATTTGTTATTAAAACTTTGAACAGGATATTCTGTGTATTTCTCTTCCGATTGTCTTTTAAATACTTACGCATGTGTAGGAATTTGTTTGCTACATTTTTATTAAAACAAAATTTACAGAGAAATAAACTGTAAAAGGTTTTATCTCAGAGAATCAGTCTCTGATTTAAAACAGTATTATATAAAAGTTAATTTCTAAATTAATTAAAGGCTATATCGATATAAATCGAGTGTAAGGTTTAATTTATTGCAAGCAAGAAGAAGCGTAGGAGGAAGAGTTTTCTGCTTGAGGCGATTCGCCGAGAATAATTTGTTGGAATGAAATTGGAGGTGGAAACTTCTTCGTAGGCTCTTTTCTGATAAAAAGAAGACGCCTAGTTGAGTTGATTCGGCCGCGGTTTTTCCTCTATCTCGGTCCGTGTCGGTTAGGCAGAAGCGGTTTCTAGAAGGCGAAGGCCTTTTGCCCTTTTGCTAATTCAAGTTTAAAGCCCCTCCCTGCCGGCCGAGCCAATTTCCAACCGGGGTAATAAGATTTGGTCTGGGAGGGAAGCTCTGCTAGGGGTACACGAACGTACTAACTTCACTTACCCCGCCGATCTTCAGCTAGCTTTCATCCCCGCACCCTCAAGAACCTTACCAAGCTTGAATTGCTTGAAGCAATCCAACCTCCTTCAAACTTAGTAGACTTAGATAATCTTAATAAGACTTGGAGAGAGCGGATTAGACATCTTTCAACTATCGCTTTAAATAAAACTAGGTATTATAGTTAAAGAACGATTTGTCTTAACTAAAATTCTCCCCTTCTCCCTTCTTCAACTAATCAAGACCTAATAACTATAGACTGAGATTTTAAACTAACTTTGAGTCACAAAGTAATGTCGACGCTTTAATGATTTGCAAGCATACTTTAACCACGGAATTGTTTTGTATGGTATGTATTAAATCTCTATCGATACAATGTGACGCCACTAGTAGATATGAAGGAGGGATCATTAAGCATATTATGCTTTATGTAGTCATCGAAACATGTCTTATCTGTCTTTTTTTAACCAGATGTGTCATTGTAAAGACATAGTTGTTAGAGACTGCTGATATTAAGTTAATCTCTTTATAATAAATACATACAAGCTTCGTAAATATATTTATCTAACATGTGATTTCCAAAGTGGACTATATAATTTACAATTTTGTTAATATTTAAATTATCTGTTCTTATCATATTATTTGCGAATTAAACTATGTACATGAAGGACAATACATACATACATGTAATATGTATAATAAACAGATAAACACACATGTATACCTATGTGTAAACTGGAACGGCAGCCAAACCAGGCAGTTTTTTAAACGAGCTAACTTAATGAATTTTAGATAGAGATGATATTAGCTTTTCAACTAAGTAATTTAGTGACTCTCAAACCTTTTTATTTTTAGCTCTAGATATATTTTAAGACGTTCTTTCTAGACCTGGTTATATAAGGTTTTGTGCAAGGTATATTATCTAGTTTTAAAATTCAATAACTATTTTAATTCAATCATTCAACTTTCAAATCAATGAATGAACTTTAAATTCAACGCCCGAATCTAAGTGGTCAATTTAAGTTATCATACAATGTGTAGTTGGTCGTAAAAGAAAAGAATAGAGAGGGGGGGGGGGATGATCGAATTTGAACAGCTTTTATAAAAAGGTGTTACATTAATTTAGAGGTTTTACCCTGACCTCAATTAAAAAAAAATAATCAAGTTAATTTTTAAAGAAATATACTCTATCAATTATGAGATCATTTCATTTAAAACTTTTTTTTTTCGGATTCTTTCTTATCAAATTATAAGGTCCTTTCTTATCAAATTATAAGTGTAAAAATCAATGTATATTCAGTTTAATCTGGTGTTATAAAGAGGATAAAGTATAAAAAAAAGACCATAATTATTACTGTACATAATTAATAAAGTTACTGTTAAATGTCTAAGATGAATTAAAATGGAAAGGAGAAGTCTTTACAAAATTAAATTAAATTTTACATCTAGAATTAATTTCAATTTATAAATTGTAAATTTGTTCATTTGGACTGATATAACCATGAAGTAAATTAATTTATTATAGTTGGAACTGTTCTGAACATATTATTTATAAATTCAATTAACCAAGTCTCAAATGTAAATATTAAATCAGGTTTAACATAATAGTAGAATATTCTTTATGTATTTTAATTCGATATAAATTATATATGGGCGGCCTTTAGGGTATATAAATCAATATGCTTAATTTATCTTTATTCACCTCCTCTTAAAGCATCTTCAGGTTCAGGGCTCAGGCCTTTAAAACTTACTTTTGGTTGTAACAGTAATAATTTACTATTTATATCAAACATTTCATACGATGTAATTACACATCATTGCAAAATACTACATTTAGGCCGAGTGCACATCGAGATGCAGGGCAGGATAGCACAATTTTGTTCAACCGTGGAAATATACGAATCCACAAGAATTGTAGCGCCAAGCAGAGCAGGAAAAAAATCTATTTTTCACAAGAAAACTACTAGGAGTTAAGGAAAGACTGATAATAGTGTTAGTTGGAACCGATCTGAGCTGATTATTTATAAATTCAATTAATTCTCAAATGTAATTATCCAAATTATTTATCGTAAACAAATAATGGACAACACAAATTGATTAATTAAACTGTAGTTCAAATTGATTCATATTGGAATTAGGATTAGACAGCAATTCAGTAGATTTCAATTTATTTAAAAATAAAAACATACGGTTCATATAATTTGTCGTAAGTTTCACTGCAATGTAATTTCATTTACAACCGCATAGACTGTGGACACTAAGACAACATAAATTAATATTTTCTAAATTAATTGAGATTAAAAAAATAAATTGTATTTGTTATATATAAAACTAATTTTTATATTTATTTTTGTTTTAGGTGAGTACAAGATTTATATCCTTCCGAACTTTATGTGAACATATTGGCATGTATTCAACTAATCCTATTCAAGGTAAATATTTTTCTTTGCATAACATATATTAGTTCTAGTAAAATTAATTTACTTAGTTAATTAATACAAACAAATTATATATATATATATATACATACACACACACACACATATATATATATATCATTCCAATATAGTTTCTCTTCTCTTGCAGTTAAGTGACTCATATTATAAAAAAAATCAAAACCACAGCGAATTAATATTAATTGAACATGAACATATATCTACTGGTAAAAATACGAGTATTTCAAGCCGTACAGGTTTCACACGGGAAAGGCGTAGGCTCCAAAAAAAATCAACTTATAAAAAGGTTGAGTTGGAAAAACGAAATATTAAATTCCTTTCGGGGTTAGATGGGGAAGAAGTATGTATTATCCACTCTCACAGACACATCTATATGTCTATAATACATATGTATTATGTATATAAAATAATGGTGAACATATATATAATGGATGTAATGCGGTGAAAAATATAATTATAATTTTGCAATTTAATAAAAAAAAAAAATTAAATGTTTATCTGTTATTAAATTCGAAATGGGATAAAAAGCAAACCGGCCATCAAAAAGGTAATTGAATAATTTACGTGACATTAAGTGTTAAAAAAAAATACCCGGGAGTTATTTCAGTCCAGATAATGACGCCTGAAGAAGAGATATAATTGAATGGAATTGAGAGTGAATGAGCAAGAGTAACTATTAGAGAACCGTAGGGTGAAGAGATAAGAGAAAGCCTCACGGTACAGGATAGATTACAAAATAAAAAAGCGCATTCGTCAAATTAAAGCGTGACATGGCGTTGAAGTAAGTACTATGCTTTAACAGCAAGTAGTCAGTACAGTTTTGAAGATTCCACACATCCATAGAAAAAAATATAATAATAAAAAAATAAAATCAATAAGGAAAGCAATGTAACTGGGGGTCCAAGTCCAATGGAGGGGATTGTTTTCTTAACACAAGGGATNAATAAAAATATAAAAAAAATATTCTTCATGAGGCTGGATAGACGGAGTTTCCTTTTATGTTATTTCAATTGTTTTTAAGGATTTTTTTTTTTTTCTTCCTTCAGCTAACTCTTTGTTCATAAAAAGAAAAAAGGCAGAAATTTGCGTGGTTTGTACTTTTTTTTTCTTTCTACTCAGACATTACTATGTTTTGAAAGAATGCTTAAGGGGAGAAGGGAGTTGTTTTTTAAGGGGAGAGGGGTAGATGTGTTAGAAGCGAAGCAATTCCCCTTTCCTTCCCCTACGTTTTCCCTCACTTCTTCTGTTTATTTCCAGAAACCCCGGGAAAAGGGTAGAAAAACCTCGCAAGTTTTTCCTCAAACTCTCTTTTCTATTCTCTTGGTAAACGTAAAGCCATTTTCTTGCCTTGTGTGCTCGCAGAATTGTAGGACAGACCTACCTCCCACCTAAAAGTGGTCTATGTATGGAAATTTGTTGCCTTTTTCCTACCCCTTCTTTATTTTTACCTGTCCTATATTTCTATTGCCTCTTACTCCCTCCATCCTTTTTTTTCCTCTAAAGAATGAAAATAAAAAGATAAAGAATGGATAAAAAAAATAGATTATTTCTTTTTTCGAAGTGAACGTGTGACCTCTCCTTTGTTCTATACTTATTTTAAGAATCCATTTTCTTTTTAGTTACAAAGAAATGTTATTTAAAAATGGCTCTGGTTTTGTTAAAAATGTTTTAAAGTCTTACAGATTAATTGTTTGTTTCTTTAAGGGTAAACAATGATACTCTCTCAGAATTATTATTTTATTTCTTCTTTCTAATTAATTGTATCTACTTATAAATCTTAGTTTAAATCTAGGTTATAAATCGTAGGACCTTTAGATTATTATAATAGTATTGTCTTAAGAATCATATTTTATAGAAAGCTGTGTCTACTTTATTGAACATTTTCTTAATGAAATTTCGTAATCTAATTAAAAAATAAAAATGAAGAGAAACTGGAAGTTAATCAATTTATTATTTGTTTGTTTCGTTTGCTATGCTATATTAGAAAAACCATACTCCCGAGGTGATGTTTTGAAATACATTTTGATCTAAATTTGGTGGCGCTATCTCACCACAAATGATCATAGAAAACATAATCCATAATATTAAATTAATACAAACTGATTTCCATCACTTCAATCATCCCTCATCATAAATTAGTTCACTGATGATGATGATGTTTGACTAAAGTGGTCGTATTAAGGCTGATTCACATTAAATCGTGTCGGTCGTACAATGATGAATTTTCTAATGGATTTTCAATAGAATAGAGTCATTCACGCCGAGGCACGATACCCTTGAACTGTTTTTATATAATCAGTTCACCACAAATGATAATAGAATACACAATAAATAAGCTTAAACTTAACATTTTTTCTTTTTCGTCGAGTAGTTAGTTGTAAGCACGTTGTAAGTGGTAAGTGCTTATCAAAGCTTATACTTAATTCCTGATCTGTTTACTTGCATATTTTTATCTTGTCTTGCAGTGTATTAAAAACATAGTGATGGGATCGTCAGAATTTATGATAAATATTTTACACACCTGCTTAACTACGAATGCAGATGTTCATTTTGAAAATCTCTGCAAAATATAATATGCTCTCGTATATTTTTGATCTGTCCTTCTTTTCTTTGACTTTTTTTTATCTCTCTTGTTTTTACTTTCTCGTGTACCGTGTATATTTAAATATAATACTTCTAAAAATTCAATTATTAAGTTTTTGGTACTGGAATGATACAATGCACTGGAAATGAGGGGGCTGAAGTCTATTTTTCTCTGACTGCCTCCCTTTGTAAATAGTAATTATAATTTGATTTAAAAAAATATAATAATTCTAGCTTGATAATCTTGCTCCGCAACAGGGTGTTTTACAGGGGAGATTTTTATCGTTTTATCGAGATTTTATTTATTTTTTAGGAGATACGAGTTTTACCGTTGTATTGAAATGACGCCTGTACTATTTATCATAGGAAGAAGACGAAATAGGGCTCAAATTGTGCAGAATTAAAATTAGGAATGAAGCCTGTGATTAGATTTAATAAAAAATTGATTAGAACCAATAAAATTTTCATTTTAATGATTTTTCTAACCTCAAAGAGCGGTAGAGCCTTAATTTACACTTTTGCCACTTTAATTTACTACAAATTAACCACTTTTTACCATTTGAAATAAAAGGATAATTCGGAGCTTGGCGAGTCTCATTCCGAAGCTAACCGGAAGGAATCTAATATGGATGAAAGTATTAAAAAAAATCTAGGATATAGTGTTGAGCTGAGGAATTTTTTATTGTTATTCTCCCAAAAAATACGATTTTGCCAAACGCCTGACATTTTTCGTCAAAAAAAAGTGAAGTAAAAGAAAGTTATAAAAAAATATACAAATAACTAACATAGAGTGAGAGAGACTAACTTCTTTATAT
>KZ651102.1:216241-228785 GCA_001010745.2 Gerris buenoi | reverse complement strand
ATGAACTAAAGGTAGACTGTGTGAAATATATTAGCGATTGTGAACCATTTAAGATTGTCCCTTATAGATAATGCATTATTAGCTATGTCTATATAATGCCCATATTGCGGTTTTTCTATTCGGTGAGTTTACTGCATATCTTTCTTATTTTAAAGTGTTCTTTTGATGTCTATCGCAAGTAGAGTGTGGAGGAAGGAAGCGATTGGTTTTTCAGATTTATTTTCTTCTTCAGTTATTTACCAGTTGTGGTTTCGGTGGTTTCACATCTGTGACATTCTCTTCTTATTTGTCGATATTACTTGAATGATGATATTAGTTAGTCATTATTGAAAATTATATGGGTAAATTATAGATAATATTTTATTAGGTATAAGCGTGGAATGCTTATGGCACAAGCTTTTAACATATGGCAAATCTGTTATATCACCCTAAATAGATACCATTGAACAAACAATTTTGTATCACATTCCTCGTAGTAGATATGAACGTTTTCGCATTTACCAATGTCAGCGATACAGGGGTAATTTTACCGAAACTGCAGATTTTTGGCGTTGGTTTTAAGCATTATGGTACAGAATTATTTTCTTATTTTTTATTGCATGATTTTATTTTTTATTAAGTATGATGCTTCTTAGTTTTCGTCAGATTATATCTTTTAATGTATTACCTAACAGCTTTTACTGGTCGTGTTTATATATATATATACCGCCATATTTCTCGAAATAACTTGATTTTATCGGTTAATAAAACGATTTTGTAAGATGAAAAAAAATGTGTTAGGTATCTGTGCACGTTTAAGCTTTATATGTAGTTTACAGTTGGTTAAATATATATTATAATAGGTTTGTCCCTTACAAATAATGCAAACTAATAGAAAATATGTAAAAAGACAAATAAATGATAAAATTTACATTTATGCACAAAATAAAAACAAGAATAGGTATTATAAGGTATGAATTATATATTTTTTACAAGCTAAAGAAAATATGGATACATATGTAATGTCGGTACAAGAAGTTTTTTCTGTCCGTATCATTATTTTAAAAATAGATGCTGGCATAAATAATGCTATAAGTACTTTAAGTTTAAGTAAAATTTATAAATGTTAACTTACTACAGAATAAATATCCTAACGTAGATAAGCAGACTTAAAAATAAATTGTCTTTATTTAAAAAAGACAAATATAAAATACGTCATAAAATCTATAAATAGATTATGAAAATAACAAACAATAAGTTCATTCGATTAAATATACTCTACACATGTAAAAAACAATATAGAGACATGACTGACAAGTAATTGTATACGAAATGTAATATATCCCAGCTCTATAAAACAGAAATAAACAAGACAATTCCAAGCACTAAAACTTAGTGATAGAGGGGGAATATTTCGAAACACGATAACACTGAACTAAATGAGGAAGAGGATGGGGTGAGGGGGTGATGTTCTCCATGTTACTACAAGGAGAGGAACGTTCCCAGGGGGCGCCACAGTGAGAGGGAGGGGGGGGGGAATACTGAAAAACAAACAAAACCCTATGTAAACATTTTAAACCAATTTCAAATGGAAAATTTCAACAATTTCTAGGAATAAGGGAGGTTTGTGTAGCTTGTTCACCTCCTCCCCCTCTCTTTTATAACCATTTAAAATTTTCTCATTTCAAGAACTCGGGAATCGCATTTTCAGATCTAGAGGGCGCCAACCCTCTCTTCTGTTTAGCAAAGGGAAAAAATTGTCAAATGGGAAAACATTAAACTAATAATAAAAAAACAACAAAATATACTTCTAAAATTGCTTTTTCAGACTCGTTCTCCACCTCTCTCTGGAGACGTAGAAAACAATCGCTATAAAAAGATTTAAATAAAAAATACATACGGAGGAGAGATTGTATTTTTCTTTATTTTATAACATGATAAGACGGCTTGACTTACTATTTATTTATATATATATAAATATTTTAAGTAAGAAGAAAACGCAGTACTAATTAAATTCTCCGAGTAATATATGTCTAGTAGAATATGTAAGAATGATTCTTTGCCAAAATTTTTAATAAATAGAAGACCTTTTGAAGTCCTTTTAGTTTTTGAAGTTGTATTGTATTTTTAAAAAGCCCTTGTTATTTACTGTTCTTTTGTATTTCTTTTGTTCATATATAACAATCAAGGTGCACCTTACAATGTGAGCACATAGAATGTAAAAAAAATTAAAACCAAGGCATGACGATGACCTGGCTGTGAACAATATTTTATAGCCAATTTGCAAATAAATGTTTCGTATATCTCCTGGGGACCTAATAGAAAACTTGAGTCCAATTGTTTTTTCATTTTTGTTATAAAATAAAAGCTAATACATTTGATTTTATATATTAATTTATTTTGATAATATTTCGTTACTAACTTGACAATTCCAACATGAAACACAAAAGAGAAAAATAAAAATAAAAAATCAAAGGGGACAACACATTAAAAATTTATATTATCTAACGTTGCAGCATAGTATGACATACACCAGTACATGTATGTATACCACCCAAGTACATATCACAATAATACATATCCCTGCTTTACATATTATTTCTAGTAAAATTATAATACATCTTATTATTTTACCTAACATTGATTTAAAATTTAGAGCGAGCATTACATAAATTAGATTATATGTCTCTCCTAATCTCTATTTTATTGTTGTTTTTTTTAATTTAAAAAAATACATTTACTCACTTATTTATGTTTTATTCAATAAATTTTATAAACTTTCTCTTAAGAGTGTACTGAATAAGAATTCGCTTTTCTGCTGTTGACAACTGTTGTTGATTGAAGATGGGTCAAAGTTTATTTTTTAACTTGGTTTTAGTTTAGCTATTAGTTTAAACTTTTTAACTGAAGAAGTAGTGCCCCCCCCCTTCCTAAAACAATCTTGGGACCATTTTGGGGGAATAGTTTCCTCTTGTTCTATTTCTCTAGTTTACAAAGCTGTGTAACTCAACACCCAGCTGGCTCTGGTAACAACTTCTAAAACTATTTCCTTCAGTCTAAACTATGAGCTAGACTTTGGACAAAACTACACACCCGGTATGTATGTGAACAAGGATTCGAGCCACCACCCTCTTGCACCACTGTAAAGTACGTTAAAATATTAGACATTAAGAACTCGCTATAACTTCTAAAGGATATCAATTTGCCTGAGTTTTCCTCCTTTTTTTTATATTTTGTATTATTTGTCAAATTTATTAAGAGTTTTTATGTAGTGAAGAGAGTGTTGGAGGAATTAAATTATTTTATCAGTATTTATTTTATTCAATATATTTCATGCGAGATACTTGCGCTTCTTACTTAAGCGTCCCGTTAGACAATTCTTTTTGAAAATTAATTTTGCAATTCTTGTAATAAGTTAAGTGTGGCCGCAGTAGCGGTCCATGTTATTTTAGTTTATTTTGTATTGTTTAATTTATTGTTTTGATGGACCGGTAAAAGGAGTTTTCTTGTTTTGGATATTATGTCAAGGAAAATTTAGTTGCTGTGTAAAATTACAGAGGAAAACTTATTTTACGGTATTTAGATTTCAGGTTGTAAGGTTTCGTGGGTTTAAAGGTAAAGCATCAAGTTTAATTGTTAACGTTTAACCATACGAGTTGTTCAATAAAAACAAAGAATTCAAACCAGTAAAACGTTTTTCTTTATTAAGATCGCACGGCAGCCACATTAAGATTCATAGGATCTTTATTTCAACAAAGAAACATTAGTGATTGTAATTAGTTATTTCTTCCTCGATTTTATAGAACTTATATATTGTGTATAAAACTCAAATAGCAATATTTATCTGGTTATTGTCAAAATAAAGGCATAATAACAATTCTTTAATGGTGACTAGTTTCGACCAACCTAAAACGTGGTTTTTATCGCTATAAACTAATAAATTTTACTCTATTTTATCCAAATATCATTTCGTGAATTGCTTAAAAATAAAAATGGCCACTGGGAATTGAAAATGATCCAAATTTTATGTGACCATTCGTCAAATAATAACGCAAGGAAGTAGCTGTGCCACAAAAACGAGACTATTTTTCATTAAAGGTAAAATTAATTGTTTGTTTTTTAATTATTTTTTTCATATTCAACATTGATACAAATAATCAGTTAATCTTCACTCAAACATAGGAATTTACTAATTTTTACTAAGTTTTGATTAACTTGCTTTTTTGTTTGTTTGTTTGTCCGGTACAAATCTTGCAATCGAATTTTAACTAACATCCCGAGTAGCTAGACATTTGAAACTTTCAAAACATGATGACATGTATTATTTTAATACTTGTAGTCATTTTTCAGCAGAATTTCATTCTTTTTTAGTAAATTTGCTTTATGGAAAGTTAGTTCGGAAAAAATCCGCAAGTTATTTTATTTGTTTTGACGTATCTCATATTTTTACAATTATTTTCATTTTGACGGGTTTCAAATTTGTGAGTTTTTATTAAGAGGTAAACATTGAATGACAGCGAAAAAGGAAAATTGAACAAAGAAATAGATTAATTGATGTATGACAACCAGGTTTGTTTACTCTTGTGTACTAGGTATCGGTTTATTTTTTCTCCATCTATATTTCTTTACATGTACTAATTTTTCTTCTCTTACCGTCCCCTACACAGGGCCATATCGATGGCCACGGTTTAGATTTGGTTTTGGTGTGATCCATTGTACAAAGATTTGTCCTTTTATAAGGACAGCTTTCTAGATGGTTGTCATTTATGTGTAGTAAATAAATTCGGAACTATTTATTTTCACTAACATTATATATAACAATAACAATTATATTATTAACAATTACATATGACTCAACAGAAAAATTAAAAACGTAATAATAAGTTAATAACGTAAAATAAGTTCTTTTTATCTTGTAATTTTATTTATCATCTCTATTTGTAATGAGAGATGGAATTTGAGAGAAGCTTCTAATGCTAAATAATTTAAATGTATGTATTATTTCCTTGTAATATGTCTAGAGCTAAATTATTTTTTCAATTAAATAAAATAAATGTGCGCATTTATTTGTTCGTCTTAATAAATTATTAATGTATGATTTCTTCTTTTTTATAATATACAATATCTTATATTATGTCTTTTTCACTGTATTTTTAACGTTGCACTGCAGAGAAGGAAAAAAAATGAGAGCCAATTATTTTTAATGAGGTCACACAATAAAAAGATGTTACACGTACTAATGAGCTCAAGTAGAAAAAGGGCAGAATAACAGTAACCGTACACAAGGGCATAGTGCAATAGTGCAAAAGTACAAACAAGAGGATAAAAGAATAATAGAAGAACTAGTGCTCTAGGGCGGGCCAACCATAGCAAACAGAAGCCCTTAATGACCTTTCCTCAACCATTCATCACTAAGCAATGGAATTTTTCAATAAAAAAAACCTCAACTTAATAAAGGAGGAAATGAAGTTAAAAAATACCATTTTCCATTTTTCTTTTTGCTGGAATTTTTACTCCATTGTCCTCTTTGTGGTAAAGAAGTTATTTGGATTTTTTTTTGTAAATTATTGAAATTTTCCATTTGATCTTGGTAATTGGCATATTTTCTTGTACCTTTATTACGTTTTTTACTCTTTTGTTGGGTTTTCTTTGTTAGGTAATAAGGGTTTTTTTTGAGGAGTGCGAAAATAACTTTTTATATTTTATTTATAAAAATGGAGCAAGAATAATTTAAATGAACGAGAGCTATTCTGCATTATATTATTGTGTTGTAATACTTTATTGTATTTATTTTTATAACAAATGTATCTTCATTTGCCTCTTTAAACCGATGAGTATTTCTTTTATTATTGTGGAAATTCATTTTCTTACTTTTTTCAGGGTAATAAATTATTACTAGGATAATATTATAAATAAAAAACAATCCAATAAAACAGTACCAAAATCCAATTTAAGTATCCCTATTTACATATCTCATTTGATATAAATCTTTATACTACTTAATTTTATTTTATATTTAACACTGAAGCCAATTTTTAACGATTTTTTTTTATATAAAACTTTTCGGGACGTAAAAAGAAAACAGAAAGAAGAAAAAGAAGAAGAAAAAAAAAAAATAAAATGAAGCCTGATTTTGAACATTTTCACATTTTTTTTTTCTTTAGTAATGTTCTCTTCAATATGGTATTTATTATATTATTATGTATAATAAACACATAGATCTTTTATCTTAATTTTCTTTTTATATTCTTCACAGTACATATTTATTTATTGTTCAGTTTCTACAATAATATTATAATTTATTATTAAACACATTAGTAAGTTCTGATGATGTTAGCAAAAACCAAATATGCAGTAAAACGGTTCGTAAGAGCTCAAATTAATTGTAAAGTGTATAAATTGTAATTTTATTTTCAATATCCTACCTAGTATCTTTTTCATTCCCTGTATTATTAATTCTGTAAACTAAAAATAAAGAAGAATAGTATTATAAGTAAAAAGTATAAGGAGGTGAAGGGTACGCGGGGGTATGCTGTCCTAAGGGACATGGGGACTGGGGACCTGAGGGGAAGACTCGACGATACTAAGGACTAGAAACTAGAGCACAGATACGTGTTAGTTCGTAGATACACTGCTGGTACAGCTCCCTGTATATAGTTAGTGTAATGCTGTCAGTGTCAGTTGAAATGTTGGTCATGTCTGAGGCATGTCTACGTGCCAACATGTCCCAAGTCCTCCTCTGCTTCACATGTCAGCCTGTCCCTTCTTATTATGTTTGTTTCATGCTCACCTTGACTTGCCAGGGAAAAACCTCTTCCCAAAGAGTTAAGACCCTTTCCCGGTATAAACCAAGCACACTCAAGACTTGAGACCCTTCAACGACGTACAACTTACCTTCTCCTCCCAAGTGATATACAGTCACTTACGCAAGTGTATAATATTGAGTTTTAACTTTATACACACTTATATATATAATATATATATATATATATATTGTCAATTTTCTTTGATTGATCCCTTATTATTTCATCAAATCTTCTTAATGTTGGGTCTTTAGGGATAAAGGGTTGAAAATAAAAATATTTTCATTTACAAATATTTTTGGCTATATTTCGTCCATACCTGGGCATCTTCAGGCCTACAATAACAAAAACAATATTTTTTAACTTTTTTTTTTTTTAACTTAAATTTATAAAAATAACTGATTTTTAAATTTAACAATCTAGTAACTACAACATAAAAAAAACAACCAATAAATAAAATGAAAATAAAAATATATATTACCTTGAAAATTGTAAATCAAAATCCATAACTTGTAAATTCGTCTGCAACGCACCTGATCCCTAAAAATACCTAACACAAGTATTAAACTTTGCAGTTATATTAATGACCCAAACACAGGAAAATTATAGGGAAGATCCTTATAATCATTCCTGAAAAACAAGGGGTTGTAGTTAAAAGGGTTAAAATTCTTTTTTTAATGGAAATGCGTCGTATGAGGTTTTAAATGAAAAATATGAATTTCCTGAGGGAAAATATATGTTTTGTTTTGTCAGACCCTTAAGTGTGTGCTGAAAGCACATATTTAGCTAGTTTATTTATACGATAATTATAAATTTTTTTTCTTTAGGTGAGTACCAATATGGATATGCATTTGACGTGATTGAACAAAAGGCAATAGTGATTCTGTAAGTTTTTATATATATTTTTATATACCGAGTTAACACTAATTATATTTATATACTTAATTAATATTATATATAGGTATATTACATTATATTATACCATTTTAAAGAAGACTAAGCATATATTATAATATAAATTATTCTATTATGACGTATTATTATTATTATTTTTTATTTTATTTTATTTTTTTTTGTCACAATTTTTGTTAAAATGAAAGTGGTTCAATACAAAACAATAAAGGAGTTAAAAGCCTCACGTTTGCGATATTTTGACTTCATCTTGAGTTATTCTCTAGCAAAAATCATTATGTATTTACATATTACAGTAAATGTTTAAAGCTTAATTTAATTATTGACTGATACCATACAGATTTTAAATAGTGTCCATCCATGCATAGAGATTTATTCGTCGTAGCTTAGAATTGGTCATTCGGTTCCCAGTGGTGGGAGGAATTTTTATCCATGCATCAGATTTCATTGTCGTAGCTTAGAGTTTAAAACATAGTATGACATAAACGCAGGGATTCCTCTTAAATTATATTAATTTTTTTAAAAAAATAAATAGTTTACAGTTCCTTAATGCACCAACTTTACAACTACAAAAATAACCGGACATGACTTTCAAAGAGAAATAGACTGGTTGGCTGTAATATAACTTTGTATAAGTAATACAAGCATACCTAAGATTTTGATTGAATTACTCCTACTGTTGCACGATAGTTATTTGAGCGTTGGTAATATTTGTTTAGGTATTAGTTGTGTGTACAAAATTAGTTGTTCTGCTTTTACGTTATACATGAGCTTAGTGGGAATGGTAATAGTAATAATTTATCAACAAAGTTTTATAGACCCCTCAAGACCTGTTTATGTCACAACACTTGTTAAGTTAATAATGTGTATTCCAATTAAACATTCTCTTCCATCGTCCTTTTTAATTTTTCCTAAATGCATTTGGATATTAAATTTTGAACTTTATACTGTAACACCATCTCACCGGTTTGTGACGAATAAACAAAATATGACAGCTTATTGGGAATTTCTCTTTTTTAGACGTTTATTCGTGAGGTTGTATGTTTTTATAAACTGATTTTAGCTTTCCCTTATGGTCATTGTGAAACTTCGTGCAATATAAATGATTAATTCCATTATCTCTTTACAGCCAGCCTTTGCTGTCAATTAATGAGTATAATGTCGAGAGAAGTTTAAATTGAAGCAGACACTGCCTGCGAGGCAAAGTTCAACTTGCGACTCCGGATCAAACATGGTTAGCTCTTGTGGTAATTACCTTAGTTTCAAGTCCTTTAATACTTTATAGGTGACATAATATAGTTTCGCTGCATACACTCGTTTCTTGTTTAGAGTTTCAGAGGTGTTGTCATATTAAATTTTCCTCGTTTTACCCGATGATATAGAAGGGTTTTGTCACGTTGTCATTACGCTACAACTCATAAGTGAAATAGCTCTTTATGTCACCGTTTTATCGTTTTGTCACGTATAATGGTCTTTTGGTTTTCTGTATTACCTTTTTAGATTTTCACATCTTATTTAACTATTAAATGTGCTTTGTGAAAGAGCTTGCTATGTCACTGGTTGTGACACTTTGTACATTCGTTCTGTCACTTTTTTAGAGCCATTAGCGAGTTTCCTTAAGTAAGTTGGGCATACTGATGGCAATAAGTAAGACTATTTGTGAATTCGTTTCAAATCCTTTTGTAACTAAACTATTTTAAAATAAAAAAGTACGTGTGGTGTCGCGGGACACCCGGTAGGAACGTAGTTCCTTAAATTTTTCATGAAATATAAATTATAAAATAACACTGCTAAGTACGTATACGTTGCTAACTACTTATACATGGCGGAGTTAGAAAAGAGACAAAACTAAAAGTAACTAACTGTTTGTACCTAGCGGAGTTAAGGCAAAATTAAAAGAAAAGTGTTATGTAATCATTAAAAGTGTGTTGTATCATTAAAGCAAGCATCTTACAATAAATATGTATTGAATATAAGAAAAAATGTAGTTAAAGAATATGATTGTTAAAGAATGTTAGATTGAAATAAGTGACATTTGACATATATAACAAAAATAAGCAAAACAAGTCAAGTAACAGGCTTCATTAATAACACTTTTTCCCTTCTTAACATTTTTTAAGCTTACGTTTACGCAAGCGTTGCGTGTGAACGCTTGGGCGGATAACGTTGTCCAACGAACTTAGCCTGGGCATTGGTAAAATGAACATGTGTACCAAATTGCAATTAACTCGGTGAACTTTTACTCAAGTTATTGTCATCAGTAGATTTCGTGACGGATTTTGCGTGACGATGATTTTGTGACGGTGATTTTGGTCGTTTTTTTCGGATTTACTCCCGGGATCCAGAACGTGCCATAAGGAACTTCGTTCCATAAATTCGAGGTTGGGTAACCTGACTACTTTTTAAACATTTTTATAGAAGATCTCACCTTTGATACTTGATTAATGTAACTATCACCGAGCTTATAAAAATTATCAAGTTAAAAGACAAAGAGACTCTGCCAAAAGACCTCCTTACTCCTTGTCCAAACCTATTCTTAATAATACATCCAAGGACATATTTACAGAAAGAAACATGGAATACAAATATTAAAATTACACTAAAAAAGATAAGGGGGAATAGTTAAATATTAGTATAGTATAAAAATGCTTTTTAACCTTCTCCCTTTCTTATTTTAATAAATATTTCAAAATTCTAAATGTGAATTGGCGTTAATTTTGACTTCGTTGGAGGAATTTTACTTCATTTATTTTCTTCTGATCTGAACTTTTCTGTTGAAAACATTATTATTTAGAAAAGGAAACGAATTTCATTCCCTCACTGCTGCATGATAATCCTTAGCCTACATTAATTTAGCCCAAGAAACGAATTCTTATGAATATCCGAAAGACGTACTTCTGTCCAAATATTAACTATTCAAATAGCCATTAGAAAACCAAGTAGTGCCAAGGAATCATTTGAAAATCTGCCAACTTTCCACATACAATGTTTTTGTGCCAAAAATTTCTATAAAATACCGTAAATAAACGATATGATTACGTAGAAGTATGGAATTTGCCTGTTTATGTTACGAAACAGATTAAAGAGGACGAAACTAAGCTTCTTTCCTTTAGTTTAGGTATGAGCTTTAGTAATATTATCTTTAGATGATGTGTGTTATAAACTTAGTATATTATTTTATTATATGTGGGCTCATCTCATATAGTTCCAGATTATATAATATTTATTTGTACTATTTAAGAACAGTAAACTCGTATGTATCGTAGGGGTATGCTCTACTAATATTGAACAGTATAGCAGGGGTCACTAATAGCTCATTTCTATAATATTTGTTTTGGATTCTGGAGATTACTGGATCAAATCCCGACTGTGACAAGGGGCTTCATATAAATGGACAGCTACTTGTGAAGTGGCTATATCCTCCGGTTATGGAACTTAATAAGCGAAGTGTCAGCCCCGTGGTAACTATTAAATATAGAGTTGAATTTAGCCTTTTGTAGCTCTAACCTAAGCCCATCACGGGTAGTTGACCCACATGTTTTTTTTTTTTTTTTTTTTTTTTTTTTTTTTTTTTAATTTAAGGCGTTTATTAAAGTAATGATTGCCTCAATACTGTTCTGTCGATCAGGACGTAAAAAAGGAACAGCCAAGATATATAAATCGATATCAAAATAGGGTTCGAAAATTAACTGAACTGAAACGTTTTGTTGTAATCTGTAGTATTATTTAAATCCGTTTTTGCTTACTGTTCGTTTTTACTTTGGTAGTTGAGACTTGTTTAATAAGTTTGAATTTGAAATAACTTCATCACGGTTTTCGCGCAGATGTTCTCGCAAAGTCATGTTCTTGCTTAACTCACATGCTGATTCTCTCCTCTGTATGGCAAAAATAAATACGGGCCTCTCCGCCCTGCAGTGAACGTTTCCACTTAACTCCCCTCCCCCTTCAAAAGCACACTCGTGACGTCATCAAAGCCATCCCTCCTGTCCCTGTCGCAATGTTAAATTAACATTATGTCATTAACTCGATTGCTACAGCATGACATTTTGCCACTACTTTGTCTATTAACATTACTGACTTATTTGTAAATTCGTTTGACAAATTTGCAGTTGACGTTATCCTATTTCTCTTCTTAAACTCTTTTTTATTTGACTTCGACTTTCTTCGTTTTGTTTATATAAACTCTAGAGTTAATTATAATAACTTTTATTTTAAAATTGAATTTACAGATACCCATAATAATTAAATAATCTATTTCAATTTAATGAGGATTTAAAACAAAACGACAAAAAACCGTAACTGTCCAGTATCTACTAACCATACTAATACTAGCTGGCCGTTTGGATTTATCTCGCTGGAAATCCTTTTAAACGTGTTTTTTAAAATGTTAATTAGCTCTCACCAGCAATTAAACTATTGAGGGCTCTATACATATACAGTATAATATATTTAACGCATATTTTAGCACAGATAAAATATTCATATTTTCAAGAATTGCAAGAAATTGTTCGGTCCATTTGAATCAGATCATGTAAGATACACAAAATAATGAATCGTGAAAAATCTTCGTTCTTAAATAAGTATATACACATTAATTTTTTGGGGTTTTGTGTGTAGAGGTGTATTTCGAGTAGAGAAGGAGGTCGAGATGGTAGAATTCTATAGCCACGGATGAAAGAAGCCCTTCTAGGGTCGGAGGTATTTATATGGAAATAAAGTTGGCATTTCGAGAATATTGAAATTTGGAAACCGTTCCTTTTCTCGGGCTCTCTTAGGTTTGATTTCGAGCTTTATTTATTTATTTATTTTTTGTGTGTTCAGGGGTTTTTTATATAAATTTATATATATAT
>KZ651102.1:196849-216195 GCA_001010745.2 Gerris buenoi | reverse complement strand
ATATATATATATATATATATACTACTTATACTTAGAAACATTTTATTTGAGCATTTCAATAATTTATTTATTTTGAAAAGAAAAGCAGAAATGTATATCTCATTTTTTAAAACATGTACAGAGTTGATTGTTTTTTTTTTAATGCTAATGCTTGTTGATTGTCGTTTCTGGGTTTTTTATGAAACAAGGGGTGAAATATCATGATTAAAGAAGACGGTTCAACTAAGTATTCTAGAGATACGGTCGCTTCTCAGATTCAGTATTCAGAAACTGCTTCTATTATACCAGGATTATTGTCAAGATATCTGCTCGTGTTGTAAATTATTAAGTATCGATGTCATTTGGTTCATAGCGTTTGTGATGATCAAGATGGACCATTATGATAAGAGAGACAGACTATATATTTTTCCAAGGGTTTGAAACCGTAGGATTTACAAAATGTTTACTGGGAGCTCCCCACAATTTAAATTTATCAATATATATCCGTGGAAAAATATTATGTAATAAAAGCTTATCTCGTTTAAAAAGGTTTTATTTCTTTCTTGAGAATATTGGTTTTTGCTGCTTCATTCAAAGCAACCAATCGTTTCCCTATTGAAGATTTCTGCTATTTACCTATATATTTTGATGTCTCTAAGATAATCTTCGTAGAAAGGGCCGATTGACCTTTTACCATGTATGAGGTCAGGCACTACTGTATATGTCCCCTTTATTAAAATCGAGCCTGATTCATTATTGTAAAATTATGCAGAGCTCGACACACTTTTAGGAAAGGATTGTTTTTTTTTTTACTATTACATTTCTTATTATTTACAGATGTACTTTAAAATTATTTAGGCCAGTGTTGTATTGCTCAAGGGAGCTGTGCAAATTATATGTGTATTTGAAAACGCTATTCTGAAGGGAGTTGGAGTGGGGGTCAAATCAAATTGGTTTGCAAAGCTATGTGTTTTGGAGGGGGCTGTAGATTGGCACTCGTCACATTCCCCGTAACTAACTGCCCCCTCCGAAATATTGGAGCCCATTAATCAGAGGGAAAAGTTTGTTCTGCTTCTCCCTGGCGAACTAGAAGGGTTGAAAACCCCCAGTTCCACAAAATAAATTTTTACACATTAGCACTGTTAACCAATACGGTAAAAGAGTTTCTTTCCCACTTTTTTTGTGTTAAATATATTTTCTCTTTAGTTAAACCATATATTTTTAAAATTGCTTTAAACTCAATTATCGTAAAGCTGAAAAAAATGAAATAATATAACATCTGTTATCATTAAGGAATAACAGAAATTGTCTTTCTACATAAATTAAAATGAGTTTTTAAAGCAGCTTTCAGCCTCTATAAGGCTGTCATCAGTGTCAATTGCGGAAGAAATAGAGTTTGATAGACTAGGTTATCTCGTCGTTCTTCGACATTAGGTAGACTCGCTAATTCTTTTTATTAATGGAACTCTATTTCTTCCACAATGGACACTGTTTATGACATTGAAAATGTCTGATGAAAAAATTGTAGTTTAAGAATAAAGGAAAATATATAATAATAATAATAAAAAAATAAAAACTGGTATAGCTAACTGCTGACAAATATATACATGGTTTACAGGTCATTCTAGTATGTTATAAGGGCTGGCTAGAGAAAGAATGGAAGATACAGAATTTCTACCCTATAAAATAACAATAAGTGATGCATTAGCTAAGCTTGGAGAGTGATAGTTAAAGATATCTGAGCTAGCAATTTCAATAAGGATAATAAAGTACTTATATACATACATTGTACAAATAGAAAAGTGCAACAGAGATCTCTGAAATGTGTGGTTCAGTGAAACAGAAAATAAGGAACTAGTTAACTAGTTAACATTATCAAGCTCATACGCTGTCAGTCTTTAAGAATCTTAAAATTTGGATGTTGAAATAAGAGTCAGATAGAAATATGAAGACTTTTGAGAAATGGGAGAGCGCGATCTCATGAAATTAAATAATTAAATATATAATAATATGCTAAAGAGTTCAAAGGCCGTTTAATTATTGAACTTTATTATAAAGTAAAGATAATTATGTTTCTGAAACATTTTACAGATATATCAAGAAAGAAAACAATAAACTTATAAAAATTTAGATGAACCTCCAAAATGATACCAGATTGAGAATTTAACTTAATTTGAGCATTTATTTAGTATAAACCAGTTATTTACGTTATAAAAACATGCTCTAATTTAACATTTTTCTCTTCGATCTGTATTATTTCAAGTAGCGGGAGCCCTAAGTTTGTTTTAAAGTAATTAAAATCTCATATCATAACCAATAACCACTAAAATGAATTGGAATTTTCCTTTTTTTCTGTATGCATAATTTTCATTTAATCTTGATTTTAACATCTTATAATTTAAATTAATTTTCTTTTTTACAAATTTAATATTTCCTTTGTATCTTAAATGTAGTAGAAAGTAAAGATTTGAATGTAGACTAATTAAAAAGGTCTTAGAACTATTCCTAGAGGCATTTTAAAAGCCCTTTCGAAAGAGTAAAATGGTTTAATTGGATTTTCCCTCTAGGAGAGATTGTCTGAAATGGCGAAATAAAACATTGATGAAAATGAAGGGAAGATTGGAGGCAGAGGCTAAAGGACAGGGAGGAGTCCTTTCACTGCAGTACTAGAATAGCCCTCGGAGAATAGAGCCAGGCCTGATGTTGATGCAAGCCTAATTCAATGGCCCTTTACCTAGCGGGCCGGGAGTTGAAGCGAGCTTCGTCCTCGGGCCGCTAGAGCTCATTACTAACACTAGAAAGGGCCTATTGTTAACGCGGGACAGTAGACCTGACCGTCCGCTTACCGGGGAAGTACAGGCTCTTCCACCCTCGCGCACTCCGCCACCTTAATGCTCCTCTGCCGCCCTGATTGTCTCTTAATTCCTAAACCCCGCTAGGACCTTTTTCTCCTTTTGCACCATTTAACATTGTACTTCCCGTGATTCCTGGCCCTTAACCCCGCGCCTCAGAATGTTCTATTTAAACGTTAACATCTGAATCCGAATCTACGGCCGCTAACCTTCTCTACTCCCTTCCCTAATAATAATAAATTTAATGGCACGTTAATGATAAATTGACCTCACCTCCCTTTGGACTGAATATTTTCAACGGTTGGAAAGTCTATTGGACTCATGTGCTGTTTAATTAATTACCCTATACACACATGGTTATTTTTTCTTTTATTTTATCTTGTGAAATTTTTATTTTCCAAAATTCAATTATCTTAATTAAAACTTACCTGTTTTTTTTTTTACATACATGTTTAGTAAAACAATACACTAAAGTATTTTTATCAAAATAATGTTATTATAATAAATAAAAATAATGTTATTTTAGAAAAATCTCTCATTTTTAATATAAAAAAAACGTGTTTAGTTGAGATTATGTATGGAGCCATATTTTCAAATGAGGAGCATGTAAATTATTTATCGTCCTAGTTTTGTTTTTATTAATGTAGGTGCGTACTATTTAAAGGTGTAAAATCTAATATTATTTAGTATGTAAAACTTTGTAATAGTATGTATATACAAATTGTATACCTTATTTTAGTGTGCAAAATCACAGTATCACATTGCTGATGTATTTAGTAATGTGTTGTGAAGTATTTAAAAGCATCAATATCTCTAGTTTTTAATTCTAAAATAAAAGTGTAATGCTAATCGATTTTTACTCCTCCATTTTTTCGTTGTCAGAGATCGAAACTGCTTGGTGTTAAGCTTTAACTAGTGTGAATTTTTAAAAATAAACTGACGCTGTTTGATCTTTGTGTTTATTGATCTTTCATTTACCATGAATAAGTTCCACTAACTCTTGGTAGAAACAACTAATTTATTTTAAATTTACTAATATATAAAAATCTCCATTTGCTGGAAGAAAAACAATATATATATTTTTTACATCTTGTTCTTTTAGGCCCCGTTTTTTAATTATAATATAAACATATTAAAGAGACTAATTACTCTAAGAGATTGGTAGCGTTGATACAAACTAAAGTAGCATAATAATTGTTTAAGGTCCACTTCTGAATCGACTGCGCTCGATACCGATCGTTAACTCCCAACTTTCATTTTTAACTTAGCACAATAATGACAAAGTTAAGAGATTTATCTGAAATGACGCAATGCTTAATGACAATGACTTATTAAAATAATAAAATATTAAATTAATTAAATATATTACACCAACACCAACAATATCTTTAAGTTAAGGGATACAGATAGAAGGTAGCCTTGTTGTTTTCTTTTGGATAGTTGGACTGGAAATCGTAGGTGTGCACCACTTTTTCCTTCTTAGTCTATGTTTATTTATGTTGGGTTTATCTCAGAAAAATAATATCTATTTCGGTTATGCATCTGAGTATTAAGTATAGGGATTGAAATAATGTCGTATGCCGTTTGATCTAAAGCATTTAATTGTGTCTTTTCGTTGTTTATGTATGTAATTTTTAACTTTCTAGTAAAATATCGTTTATAGTTGAAAAAGGATTTGTATCCTATGTCGGGGTTAGTTTTATGCTGTTTCAGTGTTATAGTATAAGATATAAAAATAGAGGGAATTCAATGTCCACTCTACTGTGAGTAAGTAATGTTCCAATTGAAGGCAAAGGTTTAGATTTCCTAACCTGGACCCTAACCAGTGCAGAAAGTTTAGGAAGCTGTTTAAACTTGATCTAGTGGTGTCGTAAACGCAATCCAGGACCCTTAGAGTCCGTTTCAGCGCAAAAAGCACGGTTAAATGCGTTACGAGCGTAATATATTTGTGCCAAACGGGTCGTATTAAATGCGAGGGCGGTAGTGAAGGAGCAAAAGGGCCTTCGTCTTGTTGCTTGTCGCAGGATCCTGTATTTCTAATACTAGAAGGGACACGGCTGGACAGGGCACAACCTCCTGCTCTTTGTCACTCCCCCTTCGTCCTGTTCTACTCTTGGATAAAGACCCTTAAACTATTCTTATTTCCTATTCCTTATTTCCCTCTTTGCCCTTTTTCTGAATTCTCTCGGGGGAAGGAATTGTTCTCCAAAGGCCACCGAGACCTTTAGCCTCCCTTTTTATTTCCTCTGTTGGTTGTTCAAACGCTCATTTAATCGTTTTTACAGTCCTCTTGATTGTGCTTTCCATCCTCGCTATTTTTTTGTTTTCGTCTTTTTTCATTGTTCGATTTTCTTCTTCTTTCAGTCATTTTAGAAATAGTTTAATGCCCGTGGTATTTATTACTTATTAAGCGAGGTAAATTTTATCTGAAGTACTTTTTCTTCTTTAGTGTAATTGCGTGTTGTTAACAAATTTAATATTCTTTTTCCGTTTGCATTTTTTTAAACCCTGTTTGTGTTTAGTACCTTTCTTTAAAAATAATGGTTTAATAAGGATAACTTTAAAGGATTTATTGTTTTTACGATCTAGTATAAATTGTAAAACATAAAATAGACGTTAAAATCAAATTATATTAGGCCAGTGGTTTTATACCCTAAAAAAACTAAAAATTATTTAAAAAAACACGTCGTTGAGTTTTTTCCTTTACTTTTTATTCGCACTGATGGCCGAGGGGACTAAAGTTTATTTTCTACTACAATTATCGCCTATTTAACGAGACGAAATTTAATGAAATAATTACTATTGACAGGATAATAAAGTTTTAATTGAAATTATATAGAACTTTTATTAACTAGTAACGTCAAGATGTCACAGCATTTTATAAATATTATTATATTTATTTAGCAGCTGTTATTGAAATAACAGCTTGAAATTAAAAATGGAAAATTAATTTTTAGGGTTTCGTTGGTATAACTAAAATTATTATTATCTGTTGAAATCCAAAATGGCAAATAATTCATGTCACGCGAAAATAAATATTGTTTTATATTTTTGAGTGAGGTATCAAATAAAAAGTATTAAAGAGTAGATAACAAAAATATACACATGTTTAATTTGCCATACCTTTTTTTCAAAAGACGTAACTATTTTGCATTTTAAGAGCAGATATTCAGCTCTGCACTTGGCAGCTTCTCTACCTGATGGAATTAAGATAGTTGATTGGCATTTTCTTTTTTTCTTTTTAGTTATTGATTGGATTTTTTTTTCCGATGTACTTAAAGACTAATCAACAAGAGAATTTTGTACTGAGTTGTAAGAGATGAGTTGAATTACTTGTGATCGTGCCTAGGAGATATTATGTTTGTGTTCAGGTTACTAATACCTGATATATTTGTTTCTTGTTTGCTGTAGATAGGCCTGGAGTATTTCTCCTCTGTAACTTGTTTCGGATTCTCTAATCCTTCAATTTATTCTTTTATCCTTCCTTTCCAGTTCCTTAGTTTAATCCTTTATATATTTCACCTTCTTTCTTCCCAACTCTTTCCACCTCTAAAAAAACCCATTATATATATATATATATATATATANATGTATATATATATGTATTTGTATTTGTGTATTTGTGTGTGTACATCAAAATGTAATAAGAGTTACTTATGAATATGGATCTTACTATTTGTGTGGAACTACTATTAATTTATTTTCCTTTAAACGATTTGTTTCTCTCTCTCTAGTTGGTTTATTAATGTGGTCGAAACTGACCATAAACTAGATATTATTGTGGCTTAATTAGCATAAACCGATATATTTTGTTCTCAGTTTTATTTAGTATGAGAAAGTTTCACAAAATTCAAAAGGAAACTAAATTTAAAATGAGCATAGTTACTCTATTAACTGTATATTTTCTCTAATTCGTGCATTGATCAGTATTATGAATACTGATATAAAGTTATTGTCTTTATTCACAGAATTAATCAGAAGAAAAATTAAATTTTGAAGTGTATAACTTTCGGCATCTTTCTTAGTAATATAGTAATTAATTTTTCCTTGCTGATTAGCAAGTCAATATTATTTATAGGTATTTTTTTGTTTTTGGTGTACTCTCTTTTTCTCCATTAAACAGGACTGCCTCCTGCTTCTCTTTGCTTTTAAAAGTAATAAGAAAGCAATCTTTGAGTTGTTTACAAGGTATATAAAAAAGTTGCAGCTCAAAGTTTTTTTCGTTATATATTTTTTTAATGTACATAAAGTAAGGTAGTCAGTTGTAAATGATTTAGAAAAAAGTTTACAGAAGTACAGGGTGGAAAAAATTTACTGGAGGTAGATTTTTTTTAGTATTTCGTTTTACTGTATTGATAAGATATCATTTTCTTTTGCGTTGTTGTTTCGTTTTAAAGGAGAAATGAAGGGTGAGTCTAGATCTCCTTCTTTTTAAAAGAATTTGATTTAAAATTAACTGTTAAGAGAGAGATTGATTTCTTCCCTCACTTCTATTACTTCTCTGTTCAAACCATTTCACCATCTTTCTTTGAATTAATAATATTTTGCTTCCCCCTCCCTCTTCTTCGCTCTGTATATTTACGAGTTTTCTTCCACTTCTCTTTTTATTTTTTTCTTATAATATAAAAAATTTACATTTTTTTCCTTCTCTTTCGTCGAAAGTTTTGTTCGATTTTGGGGGGACTGGGCCTGAATATGATGGGATCAGGGGAGATAGAAAGGACGGGTAAAAAAGACCATAAAGTTAAATGTAAATTAAAAAAAGGGCAGAAACAAGATGTTGATTATTCTTTACCGGCTAATATTTACAATTTACCTAAGACCTGCAGTTAGAGGGGCAAATATATAATTTTAGAAAAAGGATCTGCGATTATGCTTTAGCATAATGGCTGAGAGTGAAAGAATGAAGTATGTTATGGGCAAATTTTAGAATTTTATGGAAAAGGTTATTAGTTATCGTATTCTTTCAGAAATAAAATAACCTGATTCAATTTTTTAAAGTTTTTGGTAGTTTTCATACTGCGGAAATGCGGAAGGCCCGTGGTTCAAATCCCGGCGCTGGAGTCTATTTTTCTCTGTCTATCTCCCAGTGTTAATAATGATTATAATTTGATTTAAATTAAAATAACCTGTTAAAAAATATGCCTGTGTGTAGTCTGTTGGTATTAGTCTGTGCAGACGCGTGGAGCCTTAACTACTGGGTCGATTTTGATAAAACTTAAATGTAAGGAAAAATCATACCTCGAGGTGTAATTGAAAATTGAATTGCAGGTTTTAACTCTCGTTAAAAACGGCTCCTTTTTTAAAAATCGGACGATTACTATTAAATAAATATTGAGTAGTAGTCAATTTAAATACGTAATTAATCACATAAGATATTTTTTTCAAGAAATATCTAGTTTTTGAGATATCCATGAAAATAATCTGATTTTGATAAAAATCTATAACTAAGTGTTACTAACAAGTTGTTAGTGTTAGTACACTTTTAAAATGTGTTTAAAAATATTTTGATTACTATAGATATTACTGGGCTTAAATTTAACATTAGTATGTGATATGAAGAAAAGTTTGTCGTACCGATTTTTTTTTAATTTTTAGTAAGAAAGTCAAGGAAAAAAATGCTGTTTTTGTTGTTTGTTTTAAGTTTATTTGTCGAGTGTTGTAATGGGGAAACTTTATTTTTAGTTTGTAAGTACTTTATAATGTCAAGTTCTGCATCGCTGATTCTTATTACCTTTTAGCAAATTCTTCAATTCCGACTCTATTTATGTAAAACTAGCTAGATGTCCGCTGCCCTGCGGAGTGTGATGGTTTATATAATACCCGTCGAGAAAAAATTGAAGTTATTCTACTTAGCGAGAATATCTAGATGCCCCAGTTTCACTCTGCATCACTGTCTTCTTATTGCTATACTCCCTTTTGGATAATATAATTTGCAAAAATCCATTATTAGTAATTGACTCTGACTACTGGAGAAACAGTTTTAAAGTTAATCTTCTGGGAAAAGCAGAGGTTCCGTTTCCTTCGGTATTATCTCCTTTGCTGTACTTCGTATAATTTAATGATATGCTTTTACAGCCTATTATTGTCAAATTTATTCAATTTCCCACCTGTTATTTAAACCTTCCATAATTGTTTCTATTTTTTCCCATGAATAAAGTATCAATTTAGCAAAATTTAAAAGATTGTGGACGGTAGAAATTAATTGGCGACTATATCAAGACTACTTTCGACCAACCATAAAAAGTTCACAAAAAATCCCATTATTACTTTTGAAGATATGGCTATAAATAAATGTATTTTTGTGTAAATGCACTATTTTTGTGCATTTGAAAGATAAACAAATGGGCAAATGGGTCAGAGGGTTGAAACTTATATTGACCCAACTATTGGCTTATTTTGACCTACCATCATTTCATTAAAATTGGACGAGTAGTTTTTAGAGTAATTTTTAATTCGCAAAAATTAAGCGACAGACAGACAAGGATCTAAAACGTCCCTAATGTCAAATGGATTTCTGTCTTGGAAGACATGAATAATTTTCGTTCTTCAGAACGATCATGTAGCTTCCGTTACCTTCGGTAAACTCGGAAACGAAACAATTTTTATCTCTTTATAAATTTAGTATAGATAAGTACATTAAACCTTGTTTTGCGCTACGAGGAATCTCAATGCTCTATAATGAAAGAAATTTTATGAGACGTAAAATTTGGAATAGGTAACACTTATATTGTTTTAATTTAATTTGCATTTGTGTGAGTAGGTTCATACGTCGAAAAAAATAATTATAATGTATGAAGAGAAATAGATACTTATTTATATTTAGGTATTATTAAATCTCCTTTAATTGCTAAAGTCAGGATATAATTATATTTGACTCTTAGTCAGTTAACATGTGAACATAAAAACTCTTTGAACATGGCTGAGTTTTCTGTGCGGCTTGTTTACAAGGCTTTCCTCTGCTCGGTGTGTAATGGTTGTAGTTTAATTTGTCGCTAGTAAGCGGTGCTGTTATCACTGTACAAGAGTTCACCCAGTGACCTCGACCCGAGGTCTGAATCCAGCCCTGTGTGTAGACCCTCCGCTTCTCTTATTGTTTCCGCTTTACGCCCTGCTTCTTCCGGCCCTTCCTGTTCTCCTGCCTTTATGTTTTGACCTTTGACCTCCGACACGCACCCTTAACTCACCCCTACACTGAAAACCTTCTTTTGTCTTTGGCGAGCCCTTGGAACGGTTTGTTTATTGATTTCTCGCTTGTAGACGTCGAACATGTTTGTGGCGTGGCCTATATAAACCCTTTAACCTTATTTCAATATACTGGTACACACAACAATAAATGGTACAGAAGTGAGCGTAGTTAATCTTCTGCTTGTTTAGATCCTTAGAACACTTTGAACCTTATCGTTTTATTGTGCTTATGGCACAGTTCTCAATTTCCCTTTAGAGATTCGCAGACTATTCTCATCATGTGGATAATAATTAACATGAGCTGCTTGATAATATATGCATAACTTTTTTTGCTTTAATCTATTAAATTCTTCATTAGATTTTATCATCGATTTCTAATTCCAAGTATCGACTTCTAATTGCTTCGAAATAACTTAAATTAAGTTTGCTAACATCCAAATGGTATCACATATGCTTGAAATCACTGTCCAAACATTGATATATAATTTTCGATTCCCATTAAGAGGGTTTAGTTATACATTAATCAATTTACGAATCGGTCCCCCTTCCCTTCATCATCCTTTTCTTTACATTAGCTTGTGGTTCTTTTACCTAATTTTTTACCTGATTTACCTAATAAGAATGTGTCAAATTAAAACAATACTATCAATATTTTATCAATTTAAATGCTTTAAGGATAAAAAAAGAAAAAAGAATTACTTCAATCTTGATCCATCTGAATTTTTATCTATTTATTTATTATAGTAATCGATAAATTGATTTGAAAAACAATGTTTATAATATTTCAATAGGTATTCAGTTTAAACAAGGCGGAAAGCACTTGATACCCCCCCCCCTTCTCCTTCTGACTATTAATTACAGTTATTTTGAAGTTTGTCGATTGACTAGTTAATTGCTGTTTAATAGGTTCTAATACGAGTGATCCAGATGATTCGTTGTCGTTAAAGGGGGGGGGGGGACAGTATTACCAATGTTGAAAATGACACGTTGTCATGCAAAGCTCGCTTTAAAACACGATACAACTCCGGGCTCTCTTTAAAAAACATCGACCATTCAGGAAATTAATTTGAGAGAGTTTGGAGCCGATTCAAATTATCTTTGCTTAAGAATCGACTTATGAAAAAAATCATTTTTAGGGACACTATGAATAGCAACGATTTTCATGTGAATTGTTCAAGTCAACGCTTTGAGGAATACAACATTAAAATCTCCAACCATTCAGGACATTAATTCGTGAAAGTATTTACTTAAGGTGAACTAAATAGATAAATAGTAACAAGCTTACATAATAAGAAATTGAGTGTCTTAATTGAAATAATTTCGCTGTACATAGTAGTATCTATCAATTTATATCGATCATATTATCAAATCAACTTAGTGCTAACACCAGTTGTTTTAAGGGCGATTTTTTTTTTTTTTTTTTTTTTTTAATNAGTTATTATTTATTTATTTATTTTTTTTAATAAGAAAGTATTATTTTTCTTTAATTAAATAAATTTTGATACTAGCTTTTTGAGTCGTTTTTAGTTTGATTTTATCATTTTATGGTGACAAATAAAGCGTCAATCCTTCTCTCTAGAATTATTAAGTTAAACGAGTTTGAGATGGTATTTATATAATTTTATATAGAGGAATATTCGAGAAGATACAGTTTTACCATTTTTTATTTTAATTTGATTCTTTTGCAATAGAAGTCAAGTCTGGCTTTATTTTATTGGTTAACTAAATGTAGTCGGAGTAATATTATAGCTTCTCTACGCTGTTTCTTAAGAATCGCCGTGGTTTTTAGTTCAGTTTCCTTTCGGGAGAGCTTTTCTACAGGGCTTATGCAAGGAGTGAAGTGAAAGCGCTTTCTCCAGCCCTTCCATCCTCATCCGTCACCCTGGATTTTTAGTCGGAGTTAGCCCCGGAGTTTTTATACTCGTTTTTTTGTTTCTTATATTATAACATGGAAAATTTTCTCGAGAAAAATAAGCGACTGTTATTATATAAAAAGGTAGAGCTCCGACATTGAAGACCTCGAGGCGGAGAGGTCGAGTGAAAAAAGCACTCGAAAAAAGTGGGGAGGGAGTTGGCCTAATCCTTAGGGAGAATTCGCGCCTCTCGAATCTCAAGTTAATGGAAGAGCTCTTTTCGTAGTAGCTGCTCCCCCCTTAGCCCTGCTGTTATATAAGTTTAGTGGAGAGTTTCCCCCTCGACTAATTGCTATTAATTAATCAAACCGGCAAGTATAAATCCTCCTCTTTTACTTCGGAGGTTCTATACCGGCGTTCCGACTTCGGGAGTTACTCAGAGCGGCCTAGTAGATCCTCTTTCGTTTTCACTCTGCACTTTCCGAGTTTTTCCGAGGAAAAAGGAAAGATTACTCTGAGTTTATCCTGAAGAGACGGGACGGGGACGGAGTGAGAAGGGAACCGGGGTCGAAATCGTTTAATAAATAACCTTTTCTGGGGAGGTTACCTAGTGAAACCTTACCCTAGACAGAAAGCCCTTTCTCGCGCTTGCGTCCTTTCAACAATTCATCACTCCCCACACTCTCACCACCCAGACAAGCCTCAGCTCCTGTGCTGGCCTGAGTTATAAACTATCCCTGTCGAGATATGTGACGCAAATAAATTTAATTTCAGGGGGGAGGGGAAGGGAAGCCGGGGCAAGAGATGCGGAACCCCGACGTCCCCCCGTGTCTGGACCCTACCCTAGAGAATTTTTTTTAACCTACTCTCTGTTATATACTGAAGGGTACTCCATCTGCAACCGTGATTGCATCTCTTACATAACATATATATATATATGTCATCGTCAACTATTGTATGTAAGAAAGTTTCAATTCCCTTTATCATGTTGCTAAGCTTCTTTTAGCCTGTTGTTAACTAGTTTAGATAATAATGCAATACTTCAGTGCTCTGCGGGTTTAACTGACACCTCTCTGTATTGTGATATCTTTTTAAACTTCATATATATTTCTAACTCCTTCTTCGACTTGGGTAAAAAGAAAACCAACCTTGTTTCGATTACTTTAACTGAGGATTTTTAAGGCCACTTTTTTGTGTTAAGTTTCTTTACTCTTTCCTCTTTCTTAGTCTACAAAAGTTGGCGACACAGAATACGTGTTTAGTGCTGTGTTTTTCTCTTGTTTGTTTTTCTTTCACTCCTTAGAGACTTTAGGGATATTTTTTGTTTTGTTTTCTTCAAATGGTTTTTTCCACACTTTTGTTTCCCGGTTTCTTTTAAGCATTTTCCTTTTTTTCTTCGCTAACGTTCTCAACATCTTCAGGATTATGAAGAGTGAAAGATTGTTTGTTAAGCATTAGCATTGCTGTCACGTTTTGATATCGTTGATGTGTCAACAGCTGTCCTCTTGTTTTTTACCTAAACCCTTTTTTTGGTTATTTATCCAACATATCTGTATATACAAACGAGATTTGCTATAATATTCTTTTTCAGCTGACTTTTAATTTTTCTTTTAAATTAAGTTAATGCAAGTTACTCATTTTGCACGTTAACTGCAGTGCTTACATTTAATTAGTTTATTGTAATTTTTGTTTCGATGAGCTGCAGAGTTTGCCTTAACATAATCGTCCCTCTACCAAAAGTAACTTTATATAGAGAAAAGCCGGCTTTCTAATGGAATAATAGTAAAGTTGACCCCTAGCAGATGAAAATCAGCCTTGTCCTTTAGAGTTATTTTGACCATTATAATTAACATTAACATCTTTCCTTATGGTATTATAAAATCTTAAATTCCTCAGTACTCTCAGACTACCAAGCTTTGGAAGAACTACGCTATGGTTATTCCACGCAATTTGTATATTGAATATTGTATGTTTATGTCATTGAATTGTTATATTAAAAAAAGAAATTATTATGATGTTAGTTATTCAAAACTTTATTATAGCTTTATAAACTAAGTCTACATAATACATAGTTTATTACAATCTATAAGTCTAACAATTATAAGTCTAACAATTTTAACTGTAATTTTTAAGTTTTTGGTTGTATTCATACTACGATAAGTTTAAATTTATTTAAATCAAATTATAATTATTATTATTAGCAATGGATAGAGATAGAAAATTTGACTCCAGCGCCAGGACCCGATGCACGGGCCTCTTTATTTTCAGTTTAGCTCTCTTACCATAATATGGAGAGAGGCCCGGCCTGGAGTCTATTTTTCTCTGTCTATCTCCCATTGTTAATATAATAATAATAATTTGACTTAAATTGTAATTATATTGTAACTTCTTTCCAGACTTTAGTGGACTTGTTTCTAAAGTTTAACAACCCTTAAGTCAATAAATTTCACCAAATAGTTGAAAACTACACATTTACGGTTGTGACAACTCAGTCATACAGAATAAGGACAGTTAGACTAAATTTCATCTTTTTACTACTCCAAAACTACCAAATACAATGCAATTTTGACCTCGCTAATTGACTATTATAATTTCTCTTGGAATTTGATTATGTAAGTGCTTTGATGTTTGCCCGAAGAAAATCTATTAATCAGTGACTTATCTTTTATTTACTTATTTTGAGATTAAACATGGCTGTTACTGATTGGTTGGCATTGTAGGCTATAGGGTAACCTCGGACATCTAGATTTGACGTTATCTGTTGGGAAAGTTTAATTGCTCACTGCTTAATTAATTTCCCTTCCCTTACTGTGTACTTACTCTTTATTAAGTAAATATTTGCATTCATTAGGCTCAGTTGAAGACTTACTAATTGACCATGTGATTGAATTTGATGTCCACATCCCACCCTGCTTTTATTTTTAAATTAAATAATAAAGTAGTTTTTTTTTTAAATGTATTGAAACTGCATATTATGTAGTGCTTTCGACATATATATATATANGTATGTATTTTTATAAAAACTTTTCTCTAAACTATCATTTATAATATTCATTTCTCCGGCCTCTTGCTCCCTTCCTGAACTTAGTTCTTCTATTTACAACATGTATATAAACATTTTCATATTTATATATCATATTCTTGACCTTATCTTTTGACTCTTTCTTCTTGTAACATCAGTTTATTCTTGCGTTTCATAAATAGGGATGATTTCGCTCTAAAGAATCGTGCATGAAACGTCGAGGGAGACTGTTATTATGCCTGAGAATTCGTGTGATGTGTACTTCTTATACAAATCTGTTTTACAAATTTACGCACTAGCGCTCATACAAACATATACTTTTCCTACCTCTTTTATCATCATTCAAATTATCATGCGTACGTTTTTGTAGCAATTTATATTTTAAATCTAAATTCTTAAATTTAAATTATTTTATTTCTTCTAATATATTTTTAAGGGTTTTTTTTTTTAACGTATTTTATGGACATGATATAAATCTATATATTATTAGGGTTACGGAGAAGTCCGCGTTAGAAATTTTGTGAATTTCGACGTTTCGAATTAATTTCAGGGATCATTCTCAAGGGAGGTAGATGCTCATGATATGTCATTTGGACCTCATCAATTGCATCTCCGGAAGATCTATTAAACTAAAATGTATTAGACTCTGGCCACGAATACCTGCGCTTTAAAATGGATATGAAATATTCGAATGTATTACTAATTACTTTTTTTTAATTTGTATGCTATCCCCCACCCTTGTGTTTCCTATAGTAATGCATTTTAATGGCTGGAATGTCCACTTACTATTTAATTTATATTAATTTGTAATTTTACGTATAATTAATTATTTATATGTTATTTGTTAAAGGTATTTTCTGTCGACTGGCTGTGATATAACCCATGACTCTAGCGGATGAACGAGTAAGTTTTATTTAATATACTTTTATATTTTATAATTCTTTATATAAGATTAACTTAATCTTTTTATTTGTACAAAAAGGACCAACCTTTTAATTATTAAATTAACTACTTAGGACTTAGAACTGGTTGAACGAAATTAAAATTATATATCCTTAACATAATCTCTTTGATAGCTTAAATTGATTGCTATTATTAATACCGGATAAATTTTACATGAGAAGCAAATTCTGACTTTTCCTTGGTACTGTTGGAGACCGAAATGGGTTAAAGTTTAATTTCAAGTTTCAGTCGAAAGAGACGGTTTTCTCTCTGTTCTTATTCCTATATTATTTCAATTAAAAACTTCTTACTATCATCGTTATTGTTGCTAATTTTGATTTATTTTTATAAATATACGGCAAACTATTTCACTTTTCTTCGTCTGTACGATAAACTTAGCAAGTTTTGAAGTTCTCTTACGGTCGAGTTGAAACTTGGCACAAAAAGACTTGATGTGGTGGAAGAAGCTTATTTCATACTAGCCCAGATCTTTGGCTCCTGTCCATGAAGTTAATAATTTCTTTCACTCGACCGCTTGCAAAGCCCGCTTCTCTCCTGTCTTATCTTTCACATGATCTTGTAGTGCAGTGCTTCTTAGAATTCTACAATTATTCTAAATCCATTGTGGTTAGCTATGTCCTTAAAAATGTTAATATTTAATGTACATGTAGAGAAGAAATATAAACGGAAAAAATTACTCGACTGAAACAGCGTTAAATATTTTATTACATTTACGTTTGTGCATAGTTCAAAATCTTTATGATTATTTTTAAGGAAACTGAAGATGCCTGATGCCAATGGTAATCGTAAACATAGGTCGTTTAATTTGTCTGAGTCAGAACCAATCATAAAATTTTATTAATTGTTACTTTCAAATTATTTATCGTATTAATCTTAAACCCGTAAATACCAAATACTCCAAATGCAGTCAGTTAATTGTCTTAAGCCGTCATACTCGCTCTGAGTTCAATTACTGTATTAAGGTAATTGTATTCTTTTATTTAATGCACTTTTTATTCGAGCCATATACTGAGCGAAGTTAAATAGTTAATTGATTTAATCTTTCTTTAAACTATCACTTAGTTTTTTAATAATTTCGTCAGGGAACTTACCTTCTTGTCTCCTGACATGTATTTCTTGATAGAATTTCAATGAGAGTTAAGTTTATAGGTGTCTGGTTAAAATCTAATTATTGTCTAATGTTATTTAGTTTGAGCTAGAGTTAATAATGTATAGCAGTTTTAATGGATACTCACCAAAAGGTCTTGGAAAATCTACTAAGCTAAGGGAAATATGACGTAAAGGTGGAAGGCCTGCAGGTACGACGTCCAATCATGTTACACGCGGAAGCCCTTGGGAATGTATTAATATAAGGCTGTTAAGATTACGGTAAAGGTAGAAGGGATAATAATCCTTTGCGGGGAAATTAATCTCGGCCCTTGCGGTATCGAGACGGTCCCTTAGGGCCCGCTAGACAAGATGCGAGGATTCTCTTAGAGGGTTCTCTGTCAAGTTGCGACGTCCAGGGGCTAATCTTAATCGGATGACGGCGGTTTCCAATAAGGTCCATTAGTCTATCTCGAATCTTTCAGGTATTAACGCTCACCTCTCAAGGATCTTAACTAGCCGGTCTTACTTAACAAACTCGAAAGGAAACTACATGGCCACGTTTCGAGTGGAAGTCTTCGTTCCGTCCACGTCGAAGTTCCTTTTACCTCTTTCTTGAACCCGAATAAGCTTTCGACACCGGAAACAACCCTAATGGTCCTTCCGCTGTTAGAAATGAAACTTTAATTCGACATTAAACAGCTTTAATTGAATTCTTGATGAGGTAAGATTTAATTGGTAAATCTCGTTGCAAAGCAGAAACTCGCTGCTCATTGAGAATTAATGATTTGCTGATGTTGGGTCGGGAAAAAACATGTCTTTTTATAGGTGGGCAATGTAATAATAATCGATGTGACCAGCTTTCGAGCACCCACTTTAAATGCATAGTTACGAGTTATCAATTTGAAATTTTATTAATAATTGCTTCACTAGTAAGCAGTACTGTTTGCTCTTGATGCTATCCGGAGAATAGTAATGTACTTTAGGTTTGTGTACTTTAATGTTGAAATGTTGGTCTTACTTATTACTTACAGGCCGGGATTGATTCGAAAATTAGACGACTTTAAAAAGAATTTAGCTTGATTCAGTTTCGGTAGGTAAAATTAATAAAATCAGCACCGAAGAACAGGATTAATAACGTTAACGATAAGGAGATGGACCGGAAAAACCTCAAATCCATTTCCAATACTAATTAAACGTCCGTCCTACTACCACTCGATTCCCCGTAATTAAATTCCCCTTTTCAATAACCATTAAGAACAATCGGAGGGTTTGGGAAACCCAAAGGGCGTTGTAGAACACTGTTCGACGGTAGAAAACCACGGGCAAGAAGCGCCGTAAAATAATTATAATGAATCAAAAAGTAATTATCATTATTCTCAATTACATTTGAGAGGAGAAGGAACGGAACGATAGGGGGGCTGCGAGAAGTAATACCCGCTTCATTTCTACGGATGTGATAAAAGATAATAGATGAAGGGTAATTAGAGGACGTTATGCTATATGGAGGGCGTAGAGAGGAGGGGGAGGGGGTAGCACGCGGTAGCAAAGACTACACCCCTTTGGTATCTTTTGATATACTGATACTGTTTTCAATGCGGGCAGAAGGGAGGAGTAGAAGCATAAATGTGACAGGCTAGAAATAAGAGAGGATTCTCTCTGGGTTGCGGTGTGTTGGCCACATTCACAACCCTCTCCATAACGCTTCCAACTAGACTCCTCGGCTCGTCCACTCCATCGGGCTCGACTCGTCCACATTACCACCGAAATTCCCTCACCCTTCTACCACAATCAGCCTATCTGAAATAATTCTGTGGCTAATTATTGGTAATTGTAAAGCAATACAGTTAAAGGTTTTTTTTTAAAGGAACTAACAAGCCCTGTACTTCTGTTGACGCGCATAATTTGGAAATCATAAATCGCGTGCCTCTATCATTGAAATGAGCGTATTACAATTATTATTAAGAATTAAAATATTGAATATTAATAAAATGCTTTGTTCTGATGAGTTGATAGTTGAAGAGAATAATTTGAATAGTGTTTTTTTATTATTTCAATGTTTAAATTATAAGATTTAATAGTTTTTAGCGTATTTTATCACCTTACTGTGTATCTGTTGGTTTCACTTACGATTAGTTCAAATATAGCAATTAGGCCCTTATTCGTCCCATTTTGACTATCCTCGTATAGAGAGTTCCAGGTACTTTACACATCTTATGAATGAATAATACTGCCAAAACCAGTATGATTGAACAGTAGTAAGCCTTTTAAATCAAACCATCGTGGTCGCGGCGCAGGATCGAACATGCGCGACCTCGTACTCTGCTCGATTTATTAAACACCAAGGTGACGTGGCAAGTGACTTTAGCCTCATGCCCTCGTTGTCCCCCCCCCCCCCCCCCC
>KZ651102.1:181575-193128 GCA_001010745.2 Gerris buenoi | reverse complement strand
GGTACCACGATAATCTATATATATATATATATATATATACTAATTATCACCGTGAATGGATAATAGTAGTATCATAAACATGACGCTATGAATCATTTCCTCTATAGTTCCACTATAAACAATTGATTAAAGAAACACTGTGGGCTTTACGCAGCCCGAGAATGTGATCGCTATTGATTAAATTTTAATATTCACGTTTATTTATTACGTATAGTATAAAATAATAGTTATTTTGGATTAAAGAAATATGAATATATTGCAAGGACTACTATTCGTAACATTTTATTCTCAAAATGCACTCTTTTGAGAAATAACTTGGAATGGCTCGTGAATAAAAGTACCCGAGTTAAATAAAAGTTTTAGACTAATTCTATGTGAGGTCTCAAAACTATTTTTGGGAAAAGAGTCACAAGACGGATGCATTTTTCGTTGAAATATTTTTTACGGGATTGATGGGAAGAAAATTGTATATTATAGAATTTATTTGTTAATGTCTCAATTAATGATGACTTTTAGTTTACCTTTAGACTACTTAACACCAGTTTAACTATGTAATTCTAGCAAATGATAACTCAATCAAAATTATTAGTAGAAAGCACCACTAGATTTCATGTTGAATCGAGATTAATTGGTATCAAAAGATTAAGATGATATGAAAGTTAACATCTTAAGCATAGCAGGGTTTTTTTTTGTTTTTTTTCGGCCATCACTGAATCATTGAGTGGAACGAGATGGGGTTCGATTCCTCGGCGTGACACTCTGATTTATATGGCTCACTATTGATCACATCATACTCGCTTCGGCGGTACAATGTGCATATGTATGATGTGTGAAGTGGCTGCAACTCTCTACCGCGGGGCGTACAAAGGGCCTAAGAAATGGCCTAATTGCAAGGTTCGAACATGTGGTTCGTCCTACCCGTTCTAGTAGGAAGTACTAGACTACTACTAACACCAGTTTAACTATGTAATTCTAGCAAATGATAACTCAATCATAATTATTAGAAGAAAGCACCACTAGATTTCATGTTGAATCGAGATTAATTGGTATCAAAAGATTAAGATGATATGAAAGTTAACATCTTAGGCATAGCAGGGGTTTTTTTTTTCTTTGCTTTCTACTGCGTTTTGTCCCATTGTTTATATCTAACCAAATTTTGGTGTCACATCTTACGGACCTTTTTTCGGATTTATTGACCCTCTTTTCTATTTCGAACTATGATTTCTTAGCTTTATCTCAATATTGTAAAGTTTTACCAAAATAGAGTTAATGAAGCTAGTGATCTGATTTTATCTTTAAATTGTGTCAGATAGTTTGCTTTACCTTGATTAGTTGTTGATCCAATAAACTAAATTTGACACGAACTAGTTAGGCGACCTCGTTTGGATGTTAAAATTTCAATACCCTTTTAATTTCAATGCTCCTTGTTTCCCATCTATTCCTATCTCCAGCCATAGTTCATTAGAATGTCCTACCCTTGTCATGATTGTGTCCAATTTACTTAAACGATATACCACGCAGTCAATACACTATACTTCTTTAACCTAGAATTGTTGAAGAGGAAGTGAATGAAAATCTAAAAATAATGTATTTTTATTGTTAACATTATTGCTTTTTTTGTACATTTTTATATCATTGTTAGAGAGTAGCTATGTCGAGGGTATTATTGATTGGGCCATAGAGTTTAGGTATTGAGGGTAAGGGCCCGGGCTATGGTCCAAGTTTTGAACGTCCCAACTATTTCTTAGTTTCCTCTACCTCACCTTCTCCTGTAGTTCCTGAGACCCTAACAACCCAACTAGAACCCTAACAAAACCGCTACCGCAGCCCTATGGCCCTCCTTCCAGTCTTTTTTTGCATAAACCGTCAAGGGGGGGACCTTATTTCGAGCCGCTGGAAACCGCAGGCCAGCTACGATTAGGCCCCTTTTCGGTTTTCCCTGAAACATTAAGGGGACGTCGAATATAACCTTAGCATGGTCTCCATTCCCTGTCCTGAATTTCTGCCAGGTTCATCCTTTCAAATAAGAAAAAAAACCGTCCCCTTCCTTTTCTTTTTTTTTAAAGAATGTATATATATATATATAAAACTTTAAGTTTAATGCGAATTATAATAATATAATAATAATAATAGGATAATAATATAAGATATTATTATCCTAACTCAATTATTTTTATTGTCATCTTGATCCACATCTATTTAATCTGGCTGGATTTTATTTTTATCAGATTATTTGTTTTATATCTTTTATTTGAAACAAATAGAGAAATTAATTTTTTTAGTTGCGTTGTGTATTATCACTGCAGGATAATTATTATTTTCTATTTTGTTTATTTTATTTTAATATTTATTTTTTAACCTATGCTTCCACAAGATTGCCACTTGTATGTATATGAGGTATAGATTCGAGATAATAATGTATTTGTACAAAATATGCTTAACAGCAATATTATTTATAATTTTAAATAATATTACGAATTTAACATGTAAAGTATAATGAAAATCTTTTTAGATAGGTGAATTTAAATTATAAAAAATTAGTCTCTAGATCTGATTTGCTAATTATTTATTCGTTATGAATTAATACTATTTTTTCATAATTAAAGTATCCCTAATAAGATAACAACAGCTTTAAATCTAAAACGTAAAAACCGATGGGGAAAAAAAAGAAAAAAAAAAAAAAAAAAGATAAAAAAGGTTATGAAAAATCAAGGTCTTACGGAAGGAAGAGAATGGTGTAGAGATTTCTTGTAAAAAAGAAAGAAAATAATAAAAAATAGAACCCTTGAGGCTAAGAAAATAAGGAGTTTTCAAGTTTTAAGGTGGGAAAAACTTATAATGGTTTTAAAACTCGAAATGGCTAACCAAAGTACTATATTTTTTTCTTTTGTCGTTCTGAACTGGACAAACTTAAACCAATATCTATAATTATGAAATTTAAAATAATGTACTTGTTTTAAAAAATGAATTCTTTTTAAGTAAAGTACCTTATATTATAAGAGATGGTAATTTTTAAAACTTTTAATCACAAATTTTATCTGATCGGAAATATTTAACTGGGGCAGATGCAAGTTTTTTTGGAAACCCAACCTCTTATCCTTAGATTTACACTCTTGAGAGGTAAATTTACACTCTTGAGAAGTAGATTTACACTCTTAAGAGGTAGATATATACTCTTGAGAGGTAGATTTACACTCTTGAGATGTATATTTACAATCTTGAGAAGTAGATTTACACTCTTAAGAGGTAGATATATACTCTTGAGAGGTAGATTTACACTCTTAAGAGGTAAATCAAGAGGCAACAGAAAAATAATTTTTGTAAAATAATTCCTAAAATTTATAATCCTTATTTGCAGCCAAAATTTAATCGATGAAATAAAGTGTAAAATAGTTATGTATGTAACTAGGCAGCAAAATGGAATTTTACTAACGAGTGATTAACTTATAGAGCCTTCGAGCCAGAGGCGAGTATAGGTTATGAGGAAATTAACGCAAATTGACTATAAGGCGCAATGAATACATGAGGCAGAAATGTTTCCTTTGCTGCCTTTTTGCATACCATATTTTAGATAAAAAATGGAAGCTTAGTTAAACATATTAATAATATGTATAACGTTGCTTTGTAATAAAAATAGTATAGTGTTAAATTAAAATATCCCAAATAAAAATAAAAGTAAAAAAAAACAGATGTTATGTATAATACATACTGCTATAACACTTTACTCTTCCTGAGTGGGCAGGGAAATATTTCCCTGACAGTTTCAATTACTTTCCTGCCTGTTTTTAATATTTTAATGACAAGTCAGCGAAACAGTACTTTCCAAAAAACCGTTAGCTTATGCTTTATTTTGCTGCCGTGAGTGGGTAAAACTTTTTTTAATTTTGTGATTTTATAATAAACTACGATTCCTTTAAGTTTTATTCGTCATTATAAATTTATTGTACTATTGTACGTACTGAACAGCGAAATATTTAAGTCCAGTATTTTTAAGCCCTATTATAAGAACACGTTTTTTTTCCTCATTCATATACGAGTGAACAAAGAAGGCAGATGAAATATTTATAATATTTTCCCCTTTTGCCCCTTCCGGGAGAAAAAAGTGTGTTATAGGAAAAACCACCATATTGTATAAGTTCCAGTAACCTATATATACTTTTTTGTTTGGAAAACTGCGGTCTCCTCGAAAATTGGTGAGACACTTGGCACGGGGGTTGGTCTCTAAACCCCCTCAGACTCTGGACACTTTTTGTTTGAAGCTCTTGGGAATATGTTTTACCTCTGTAACTCTCCTCCCAGGTTTTACTTCGACCTACAATAAATCCTTCAAGCTCGGGCTTCAGGTAGTTTTTTCTGGTCCCTAAAACTTTGCCTAAAACCTCACCCTCCTCCTATCTCAAGGGAGGGGAGTTTGAAGTAATAAAATAGAAGGGTACGGGTCCTTCACAGTGAAAATTCGTACCCTCATATTTCCTGGATCCCAATGTCGTTTCTCTTCCTTCATCCCCTCTCTCTTTGACAACCTGAGTGTCAAGTCGTTTTGAATATTTAGCTATATATCTGTTCCGGCGATTGTCTACCTTTTAAACCAGGTTAGTACCTATATTCTCTAACTTGAAAACTAAAATTCAAATATTCTGTAGTATACAACTTCGATATTACAGACTAATAAATCAATATATAGATGCAACTAAAGATTACAGAATAAAATAGGTTTGGATCTAAACATTATGACAAAGTATTTGTTGTTTCTGCAGAGGTAGACCAACTACTAACTAATTTTGTGGAAATGAAGTATGAATTCTACTGACATTCAGACAACAAGGAATTAAAGCATTTACTTTTTTTTTTTTTTTTTTACAAAAACTTTAAATCTTACTGTTTGGTTGTGGTTTTAAGTTCTTGAGAAAGAGACTTTGAGAATATGTCGTGTTTTTAATTAATTGATGAAACAGCTGCATTGATTATTCTTCCTCTTCTCTTTAGGTAGATTTGTATATTCTAGTAAGATGTAAGTTCCAGTTGTAATTAGCTTTTTTTTCTTCTTTTTTTTATCTTTTTATACATATCTACTTTTGTTTTTTGACCTCATTTCAAGAAAAAAATTAAAGGCAGTAGCTAAAGATGTTCCATTAATTAATTTTCACAGTATCCTCTACCTCCTTTCCATTCAATACTAAATAAAAGTCGTGAGAAACCCTGATAAATGTATCGTGGGAAAGTCAATATATTTTTCAGGTTCAATGGAAATACAAATACAGTTTTTTTTTAAATTTTCTCAAGACAAACTCTGATAAGCTGTGTGAAGTAAGGAAATTGTAAAAAACTAATCGAATTTTGTTTCTCTACAGATCTCAATCTAAATGGATCCTTTATCTGTAGCAGAAGAAATCATATAAAATAAGGATATTTCTCTATTTTTGAAATAGAATCAATTTTTATTTCCGTTTTGCAAACAAAACTGTCTAGAGGAAAAATGTTCAAAATGACTTTCATTGTAAAATGGTGAATAAACTTTTTAAGGAAATAGGAAAAGAATTTTCACAAAGTTAAAAAATCGCAGATACTAAATCAAGATGAGATTTATTACTATTGCAGTAGAATAATATACGGACTTGTTTTGTTTAAATATTCCTTTTGACGTTGTATTTCTTAAGGAAATTGTCTAGTTTATTTATTTTTTTATTACTGCGTTTTTTGTCCAAAGTATAGTACCAACTTAAAGCAGCAGACGTCGCTAAATGTGATCATGATCACTTTAGGATCCAGACAAAGTAATAATATTAAGAATATTTTTATATTCAGAATAATTTCATGTTCATCTTCAGATTAAAAGAAATATTTATTAAATAAATATTTTGGCCTTGAATTAAATTCAAGTTTATGTAATAGTAACAGAATAATCTGATAAGTTTAATGGGGGGAAACCTAGGTAGCTTGTTTAGCAGGAAGGGTTAACCTTGATCGATGAAGGTAACCATATCTTGTTATGGTTAACAATCTTGTTATACCTTGTTCAGGATGCCGGTAATGAGGACATTTTCTTTAGCTTAGACTTTGTCACAACGAAACAATTTGTTGTCTTCCCACATTAAGATAGGTATCAGAACATAACAAGAAGAGGCCCTAAAACTTAGCCTTGAGTTACTCATTTAATTTCATTTTCTTTAGTTGATATAGTTCATTACTTGTACTCTCTCGTAAAATATAATTATATATATAAAAATATATATAAAATATATTGGGTATATATAATAACTCTTACTTATAAGTTGAGTTACATTTACTACGTGTATCTTAAATTTATCATTTGTATTTGACATAAGTAAGTAAGTAAGTAATCCATTTATTGGAAATAAATTAAGTACAAAAAATGTTTAGGTTTTTTCAAATCCTAATTTAGATACATATTTCCAAATCAGCTGGTAGCTGTGGATAGTTATATTTGACATATGAATCTTAAATTATTTTAGGTGAGTATAATTCATTCCGAAGGACCAACATTAGTAACATTCGTTTAAAATTTAATCTAAAAATTACCTACTAACTAATAATGTACAATCTTACTGTATAGTGTATATTTTCCCCGCAATATACAAATGATAGAAATATGTTATATATATTACGGGCATAGGATACAAAATCATAACAATCCTACATAAATTATGATTTCAGTTCTCACCTAAGGAAGAAAAAAAGAAATTCCTAAAATAAAAAGAAAATTTGTTTTTTTTACATATTGTTATAAAAGTAATATCTGGGGCAGAACTTCGTTTATGTTTTACAATCAGAATAATTGATATCGGTTCTGTCTATAATTTAAATAAAATGAAAACTCAATTAAACCAAATATTTTCTCGGATTCGATCGCAATTCATTCCGCTAAAAAGACCCTCATATATATTATTATAAAAACATCTGAATACCTCGACATTATTTGTCGTCGCAATCTCGTAATAATAATAATTTCTTGTGTATCCAAGTTTTTATGATTGAATTTTTTAGGAAAGGGTCGCAACCATTTTTTGGCATTTTCTACGACCCCCTTTTTGTTCTGTATATTTTTACCTTTTTTCTGGTACTAGTGAAAATTTAATAACATCATGTGACACAGACTTTGCATGGTGTATGACTTAAAATTACTTCAAAGTGCACACTATTAAAGAAATGGAAAATTTCTCTTCTCCTTTTTATGTCTTGGTCCTTTCTTTTACAATTTTTTTTTTATACAAACATCAAGGAAAGAGATGGGAATGCTTAAAAGAATATAGAAATTTCAATTTTCTAAAAAGCGTTTTTCCATTTTTCAAATAGAAATTCAGAATTTTGATTTTGTTTGTTTGCCCCAAACACGGGAGTCGTCTCTGTAATTTATTTTCTTTACCTGAAGCAATTCCCTTTGAAGAGAATTGTCGGAATTATATGTTCCTTTAAATGTAAACAAACTTTTGAGAAATGTATTTCATTTAAGTAGGCTTGTGCGTAGTCAACGTGACATTTTAAAAGTAGTAATATTTGTAACGAAATTAAATTTAGGTTTGGGGAATGAATTATTGTTGATATGGGTTCATCAACGGTTTCTTTTCAAGCAGCATAATGTTCTTAACAACGTTCGGTTTTTGTTAAATTAAAGTATTTTAAAATCTATTTTATTTTATAACATTGAAGCGAGCTATTGAAATGAATACTAAATTAAGAATATACTTAATCATGATGAGTGTTGTAGTTGAATACGATGAAAGAAATAGTTGGAGTGGGGGTAACGGGTTCCTTCGCCTTCCTACATAAATTAACCTGTATAATTAAAGCTTTATTTCTATTAAATTGTTAATTTTATTAAAAGTATTCGAGCTTTTCCAGTTAGTTTGTAAATAAGTTAGCTGTTTTTTTTCATTTTTTATCACGAACTATATTTTAGTTAAAATTAAATATTATTTGTCTATTTTTGGAAGTAGTATACATTTTTGCTTCCTACAATAATTTGTAGATGGTTATCGTGGATAAGGAACGGTTACAATTTTTTATTTCAGACTTAACATTCTTGAGGCATCATTACCTTAACCTTGCATTGTGGTTTTTCCCTTATTCTTCTCTGTATTTAGTATTTGTCGGGCAGGTTTAAAGATTTTTTGGGTGGGGTATTGCAACTTTTCATCCCAGGGGATATTTAGTGAGGAAAAGGGCTGGAAAATGTTAAGCAGCGGTTAATAGGAAAAGTTAAAGTGATTAAAGTTGGGTGGCCGGGTCCTGTAGCCCCATCTAGCCGAGGTAAGTAAGTTTAGGGGTGCCGCTTCTCTCCAGTAATTATTTAGAAGGAAGAGTCTACTGGCAAGTTATTGGGTTATGTTTGGAGAACCTTAGGGTCGTTAGGGACCTCTCGGCTCGACACCTTGGCCCTTTCCTTTCCACCTTATCAAACATCCTTGTGACAACGTAAAACAACTTACCACAACACCTTGTTTGTTCTGCAAAAGTGACGCTTTCTTACTTCTTGCAAAACCGCGCGTTTTTTGTGTTTTAAATAATAAAAATGTACACGGGCCGTCTCGGAACATTTCCTTACTAAATGATTCCAAAAATGTGGCAGATATTAATTTGAAATATAAAGGAATTATTATCAGTTGACCGATAAAGTGGTTGTTATCCCACTCAAAATAGTACGCTAAACAGCAGATTCCTGCACTTACTACTTTACCGCACTCGTTTTACTTTACCGCACTCATTTTACTTTACCGCACTCATTTTACTTTACCGCACTCCAGTGTTCCAACTTACGAACATAAAGAACTTAAATCTAAACAAAGATTAAATAATCCAAATTTTAATTATAACAATGACAACTAATGATTATTTTTTAACTAACTATATGATTTAAACACTATAAATCACATGTAAAGAAGTAATGATAGACAATCTGAAAAAAAGAATCAATGTGATGTGTAAGAAAGGATCAAATGTGATGAATAATTGTTATGATGAAATATTATAACAGCGCTTGGTCAGGTTTACTGAATCAGTCAAAAAAGGCAACACTGGCTATATACAGAACAGCTGGTTTAGTTGAAAACCTTTAACATGGTAATGAACAATCCATTATTTTATATTTTATTTATAGATTAAAAACTAACTGTAGGAAAAATTTAATGTGCAACTCGAGCTTAAAGTGTCTTTGCTGCACTCAAGAAACCTTTCCGCTCTCGCCTGCGGCTCGTGCGTAAATATTTCTCTCGAGTGCAGGTAAGTTCTACTTTGCGCACTAGTTGCACAAATAACTATTATCTTATAGAAAGGTATAATTGGCGAAATATTTCCTAAATTATTTAGCGTTAAAGATTAACAGTTCAAAGGGTGAACGACTAAAATGATCAAACGGAGAATATCGTTGAAATCTTAGGTTTCGGTATTTTTGTGACAAAAATACTTTAAAGGTGAGAAAAAGTACAAAAAAGTTAATTTCAATCTGTGTGTTCTGCTCACTTCATAACATGGTGGTCTTCAATATCAATTTATAAAATAACATTTCCCTTCCAGGATCGAAAATTGAAACAATTTGACAAAGCCTTTTTATACATAAACCTTATATTTACCTTTTAAAACGCAAAAACAAATGGTAAATCATTAACAGGTTATATATATATTCCTCGTGTTCAGGTTGTATATAGTCAAATTAAATTATCCTTTCGAAGGTCCAAAATCTAATCTGAAGAAACACAAATTAAGTGCATTGAATATACTTTTGATTTATAACTCTCTATTGCTAAAGATGGGATTTTGTTTTTTTAATTTCGGTTTTTTTGCAGGAGAGGAAAAACCATTTACTCGTTTCTCAAGTGCACTCGAAACATTTTTTGACGAAATTGCAAAGAAATAAGTTAAGTGCCTATAAAGTTACGAGTACAAGTATGTATTGTATATGAAAAAGCGGTCATGTTTTTTACCTTCCATGAACAAACTAAAAAAAAAAAAAAACTGTATTTCTACCTAACTCCTCCTTTGGAAAACGATTTGACAAAATCAATTTTTCCAAAGTAGGCATAGCTAAAATAATTGAAATTTTTTTCCTCTGCTTGATTATTATTTAGATTTTTTTTATTTTTATTTTATAACAAATAAATAAATTAAAACAAAAAAATAAATTCACATTTCCTAGAAATGTGAATAACCTTAACAATCGGGTAAAATCTTAGCAACTGAATTTTATAGTCGTTATCCTCAACCGACAGAATTGAAATTTTGCATTCAGGTTTAGTTTGGATGGACATTGCATGGTTTGCTAAGTGATGTCATTCTAAATCCGATATGGCGTGCAGCCCAAGATGGCGGACTAGTTATTTTTTTAGTACGCTCATGATATGGGTATCAAATGTAAGGGTTTGTTGAGAAGTATACGAATAAAAGATTGTTTCTAAAAATATTTGTTTTTTATAATCACCTTATTAAAGTTTATTACCACAAAGTTTTTTGTTTACGTTTCATTGTTATTATTTACCAAATTGTTCTATATCATGTATGTTATTTATAAGGAAACACAAAAAAGAGACGCAGGGAAAAGAAAAATATTAATTTAGTTAAACAGCGCATAATTAGTGATTAAAATTCTAATTGTTTTTTTTTTATGTATATATATATTTTTTTTAAAAATAAAATTTCTCATAAAAGTTCATCATTTACAAGGAAAAAAAAATGATCATGTGATACAAAAAAGGTTCCCACCAACTCTCTAATTTGAATATTTCTTTTTTTGAAATTCATTCTTTCACGTATAAATGTAAATATAATGAATGTTAAGTATATTTAAAATTATTGTTATTTTTAGCTAACATTTAAAAGGTAATTCCAAGAATTCCTTTTTGTTTTTTAGAATTAATTTAAAAAAAGTTAAACGACCTTTAAAACTAAAAAAAAAAAACTGTATTTCTACCTAACTCCTCCTTTGGAAAACGATTTGACAAAATCAATTTTTCCAAAGTAGGCATAGCTAAAATAATTGAAATTTTTTTCCTCTGCTTGATTATTATTTAGATTTTTTTTATTTTTATTTTATAACAAATAAATAAATTAAAACAAAAAAATAAATTCACATTTCCTAGAAATGTGAATAACCTTAACAATCGGGTAAAATCTTAGCAACTGAATTTTATAGTCGTTATCCTCAACCGACAGAATTGAAATTTTGCATTCAGGTTTAGTTTGGATGGACATTGCATGGTTTGCTAAGTGATGTCATTCTAAATCCGATATGGCGTGCAGCCCAAGATGGCGGACTAGTTATTTTTTTAGTACGCTCATGATATGGGTATCAAATGTAAGGGTTTGTTGAGAAGTATACGAATAAAAGATTGTTTCTAAAAATATTTGTTTTTTATAATCACCTTATTAAAGTTTATTACCACAAAGTTTTTTGTTTACGTTTCATTGTTATTATTTACCAAATTGTTCTATATCATGTATGTTATTTATAAGGAAACACAAAAAAGAGACGCAGGGAAAAGAAAAATATTAATTTAGTTAAACAGCGCATAATTAGTGATTAAAATTCTAATTGTTTTTTTT
>KZ651102.1:138186-152268 GCA_001010745.2 Gerris buenoi | reverse complement strand
AAATTTTGAGTTGGGTATCAAATGAAAGCTGCTGAAGAGTAGGACACAAATATATATTTGCTTTTTTAAATTTTGCGTTCCTTATTGGTTTATTACTGATAAAAAACATTGTGACCCCCCGGGGGATCGAACCCGGGACTTTTAGATTGAAGACAAGAAATCATTATTTACATAATGGGTATGCTTACTCATCTACAAAACTCTAAAAAGTACTTGGACTAAGTACTTCCCTGTGATTTTTAAATTTATTACTTTTTATACATTAAATTAATAAAAGTTTAAATTGGTCAGTATTTGAATGTAAGCATACATCTGAAATTAATATGCAACCATCTGTGTTACTTTTGATAAACCATCCATATTTCTTAAAAATCAAGTGTTTTTTAAATGATATATGTATATGTTATATGTATTATTAAAAAAAGTATGTGGTCTTGTCGATGAGTAACCAATGGGCGTACAAGGATTAAATTTATATGCTACAAAGAATAGGCTAACTGTGACCTACCATGTAAATTGAATTAAAATAGACTTCTGCCTTGATATTAATTGAATTTGTTGAGATAAAAAATCTTTCTTCAAAACAATTACAAGGCTTCTGTTACTTTCGGTAAGCTATTTTAAGCAAAAATCTTAACTGTAATTTTAATTAATGTAGTAAGGAGGCAGACCAATAAAAATTCTCCCTGCCGGCTGGCATTGAACTACAGATCCCACCATTTACGACTTAAAGCTCTAACCACTTAGCTTCGACGAATAAATTTTCCTCTCTTTAAAAGTCGGAGTTTTGGGGATAAAATATTTATTTTACGATAGCTCTTGACCTGAATTATTGTTTTATTTGTAAATTTAAATTACTGGTATGTCATTGGTATCCTGACAATACTTTTAGTTCACTAATAGTGACCCACTTAAATTAGTGAGGTACGGTTTGAGAAAACAACTAGTTTCGTAAAAATTATTTACATCTTTAGAGTTATGTACTATTCTAGACTTACATTCTTGACATAGTGAAGTTTAAAATTGGTGGGATTTAGGATCTTTTTAACAGAAAATGACTCAAGGTAAAGAGACAAAATGGAATTGAGAAAATTAACAGTAAGTGATTAGGTAATAGGGTATACAGTCAGATAAGGGCATAAAAGTCAACTAAGTATGGCAATACAACAACACTTAAAAAAATACATATTGTATTGAATTATAACAAATAACTAGTCAATAATGCAAAAAAAAGGTATGCGACAATACTATAAAACTAAAATAACAAAAATGTCAATACAGGACATTTTGCACTAAAATATTTATTTTTTTATTTTTTTTTTTATTACTTTTAAATACCTTTATTGAATGAAACATATTAATTCATAAATAATATTTTAGTACATCAATTTATCTATTTTATTGATTTTACATTTTAGCACTACATAAGGTTATCTCTCCACTAGAGAACATGGAGTCCTGAGCTGTGGAGAGAGAAAATAACTAGACATGTTGATAAAAAGGTTGTGAGACAAGACTAGATGGCCATTTAAAGAGAAAAGTTTTCTGTAATATTCTGGTAATAGATACTTAAGTTATTGGTGTCACTTCTGAAGCTATTTGTGTTATTGGTTCTCAGCCTAACACAGCTTTTAACAACCCTCTCGAAAATAGTATTGTATTGCCAAATTCCGTTTATTAACTTACGTTAAAGGTCTTTCTAAATAAGTCAAAACAAAGTGTCATGCTCTAGGATTACATATTATTTTACATGTTAGGAATTTACTAACATGAGTATAGCCTCAAACCTTACTATCCTAATCCCCACCACCCTCACTAATTACTTTTATTCAACCTATCTCAAATTTGATTTTATAAATGATACGATTTTTGCCCATTAAGGACTAGTATTCGATTTTGGTTGTTATTCTCAATTAGGATAATTTCAAGATAAAACGAACTTTTATCTCCAGTTGGGAAAAAAGTTATGTTAGTTTAGAGGGACTAAAGCAGGTCTTTTCATTCCTGGATTCAAAAAGTAGGGAGGTTAAAGTAGGGCGAAAAAGTAAAGTAGGGCGAAAAAGTAAAGATTGCAATTTAATTATTTTATAAATAGTAGAAAATGAATGGTTAATGTAATGAAGTTGTTGAAATCAGGGTGGCGTCACTGCTTTTACGGCCATGTTTATGTTTATTTATAACCTGCATCTAAATAACCTTCTATTTGAATTTAATTCCAATTCTTATTTGTTTTTAATATTGAATCTCTTATATCTGCTATTAAAAGTGCTAATAATTATTGTTATTTATTAAACTAATAGATAAAAACTGTGCAATGGACAAAAATGTGTATTTACTTCCTACTGGAGATAAAATATTATACTTATGTACCTCATGAGTAAAGTGCCATTATTCCCTTCACGATAATTATCTCCCTCGGCTTCGCCTCGGGAGCTAATTAGCTTTATTTCCTCGGCTGTGGCTCGGGAATTAAAAAGTCTAATTCCCTTGGCTTCGCCTCGGGATTTAGGGACCATGGTTCCTTCGGCTTCGCCTCAAGAACCAACTTTTTCGCTCAGGGAATAATGGCTTACTTTACTCCCTAGGTGCATAAATAACTATTTTTATATATTTGGTTATTCATTTTTCTATAATAAATCATAAATTTGAAAGAAACCCGTCAAATGAAGATCTTAAACATGGCTCATGTCAAAACAAATAAAATAACTTGCGGATTTTTTCCCAACTAACTTTCCATACAGCAAAATTTGCTGAAAACGAATTATATTCTGCTGAAAGATGGCTGAAAGTATTAAAATAATTCATTGTCATCCTGTTCTGAGCTATTTTAAAAGTTTCAAATGTCTAGCTACTCATGAAGTTAGTTAAAAATCGATTGCAATATTTGTACTGGATAAACAAACAAACAAGAAAGCAAGCTAATAAGAAAGAAGTAAAAAATATTCTTTTGTTTTATAGTGGCTTTATTAACCATAGTTAAAAATCAAAGTATCGATAGAAACTGCTAATTTCTTCTTTTTAATTAACATAAAATACTTTTAAGCTGATATTTGAGCGTTTTTTTTATCCTCACTGGAGTTATTTCCTGATGATCCATCATAACTAATTAGATCAAATGATTTAGGGTCCTTTGTAATTTATGCAATCGTGAATAATATATTTATTTCGAATTTTTGTGTATGCTAATCTTTATTTAATTTCCACTTATTTTTTTTATTTTTTATAATTTTTAAATATTAAGGTAGGCTCTCTTTTTATAGGTCAAGTGTGTCTGACCTTCGATAAGGTGTATTAAGATAGATATTAATATATTTTTGTGATATCTTGAAAGTATCTTACGGTAGTGGTAAGGTTTATACCTGAGTGTACCTCTGACGTCATAATTGACCACAGGGACGGTGTGTTCCCCGTACTTTGACCGTACTTAGGTCCTCAGTTAGGGAAGAGGGGGGTGCCCGGGGGTTGTGACGTCTGCAGCGCCTCATCGATCCGGAGAAGCGCATGCCCAAAGGTTCTTCCCTAACGCCCTTGCTACTGTTAAAGGGACCACGTGCTTACCCCCTCCTCAGCAGCACTGTTACAGTACTCTCGTCACCTACTATTAATCCTAACCTATCACTAATTGATATACTGCCAACAGCGACGTGTACTTAACTAAGAGTAATTCTTTAAGAGAAATATTATAGCAATGATATCATGTTACAGTATTAATCATACCTGTCTGTTTAAGATAACGTCTGTAATAATTATTATAATAAAGTACATATAGATAAGACGTGCAGCAGTTAATTATAAAAAATAAATCAACTACCACATTTAAATAGAACAATTTATAATATTAATACACATGACTGCATTGAGAAAAATAAATTAATATAAATGAAAAAAGAAGAAAGAAAATAAAAATGTTTTTAATATTAGTATAGAGTCTAGAGTAAAGGAGTAAGACAGATAAAACTGGAGACGTAATGTTTATAATTTCGAGGTCTACTACTCCCGCAGTGTTAAAATGATTGGCAGTCAAAGCTTTTAGGAAAATAAAGATAAACAATAACATCGTTTACCAGGAACCTATCCCCGGATCTCTTTGTTTACGCCGCACTACTGTAACTACTAAGATACTATATAGGGATGATTATCACTTGGCCGCATATTATATATGATATATCCTAATTAATAGCAAAAGTTTTCTAAAATGTCTAGTTACCTGAATAATAAATAAAGGTATAATAATAAAATCGGGAAAATCAAAAACTACAAAATATCGGACAGTATTAGATTTCTATCTATATTATCAAAAAAGTTTTGTAAACAAACATATGTGTCATTTTGTCAAATTGTGTGAAGGTTCAAGATAGCGGCCGCTTTTCGGCGAGCGAAGCGAGTAGGGGGCAGAGCCCCCTAGTTTTAATAAATATTGTTGTAGCGTTTCTGAAGAATTCAACATTTTTAAACTTTGACGTTGTGTTAATATTTATAAATATTTATTGATACAAAACCCTATTATAATTTATGATCTATAACAAATCCTTTTTCTTGACTCGTTTTTCTTAAAAAAGTATTTATTTCACTATTCTATGTTTCGAGCCTGAAATCTTTATATCATCGATTGTTAAGGTAAATCAGCTAAAATGATCATTGAATGTGTTGATGTAGTTTTTAACCCAACAAAAACACTAGTGTAAAAAAATAAGCCAAGTCTCGCGTAAAAAGTTGTGAGATCAAAGGTTTAGCCAATAGCCAAGTCTCCTACTGCCCGAGTAAGATCTACTTGGTCTAATTTATCCAGTGCCAAGTACATGATGTTTGTCGGTCCCTCTCTCTATTCTCTTTCCAAAATCACTCTACGCGTTTAAATTTAAAAACATTTTCTGACTTGGCAAATACACACCACAAACTTAAATCAAATAATAAATATTATTTATTCGTATGAGTGTCGCAGCACAAGGATACAAATTTCTATAGGGCACTGCATTGAATTTTAGCCCCTTTGGAGCGTGTATTTGCCAAGTCAGAATGTTTTTAAATTTAAACGTGTAGAATAATTTGGGAAAGAGAATAGAGAGAGGGACTGACAAACATCATTTGCACTGGATAAATCAGACCTAGTAGAACTTATTCGGACAGTAGGAGGCTAAACCTATGATCTCACAACTTATTACGTGAGACTTTTTTTGTTTTTTTTTGCTAGCGTTTTTGTTGGGATTTCACATCTTTTAGTAAGTAATTTTTCGTTTTTCTTTCTTTGTTCTTGTTTGACGGTTCTTGAGTCTTTTATCTTTCTTTGTTCTTGTTCATCTTACGTGTAACTTCTTCGTCGGTGGGTGTTCCAATTGAATTAAAATTGAATTAAAATTATCTGGAGTAAATATGTTTCACTTTGATAACTGTCAATCAATGTTGTCAAATCAATCTAAACATTTTAAAGTTCTCTACTAGGTAGCTCTAAGGCTTGTTCCAACAACACTTCAAACTAGTCCCAAACTAGTTACTAACTGTACGACGCATGCGCATTAGCGAAAAATGATCAATTGTGGTCCGTTGCGCATGCGTCGGACAGTTCCAAACCAGTTTGAAGTGTGGTTGGAACAAACCTCTAGTTGCGCTGTTTACAATTTTTTACTATATTTTGATAAGCAGTTTTTTTATTAGACTTGAAAGGGACAAAGAGCCAGATTTTTTTAGTTTTTTCTTTATTTGTTCAATAAACTCTACCTATATCCAAAATTTCAAGTTTATAGGACTGTTAAAAGTGTCTTAGAATTATGATGAGTGAGTGAGTCAGTCAGTCAGTGTCGAAATAACAAAACTTTAGGCTCATATAGCTTATGAACTACCATGGTTAGAGGTGTGAAATTTTTATTTCTGGTTCAGTTTGTAGTGAACTTTAAATTAAAATTAATTTTATAAATCTAAATAGGTACATATATTCTATATGATAATAAAGGGGGGTCCAAATTGCCGTGAGTTGGTTCCAGTAAAGGATGGTACGGCTGTGCTCGACTTGGCGGGGGCACTTTCTTGCCCCCCAGATTAAAAAGGACCAGTCTTTCTCTGTGTATGTTTATTAATATTATTGTTTCTCTCTAGGCATGAATTGCTATTCATTTTAACTGTTGTTACCATAGAGATGCTAACTACCTATTTAATATTTATGTATTCACTTTGAGTTTCTAAATTTTGTACTTTACTGTGTTTGTATTAAACACTATTACTTAATTACATTTAAATTTAAATCTTATGGTATTTTTAAAATTAATCAATAAAATCAAACTTCATTTTTGATCATTCCGTTTTTAAAGTATTCAGTTTCAATATCTTAATGTTTATCTTAACAAAGAAAAGTTTTATGTAGTTTCTCCCCCCCCCCCCCTTCCTATTTGAAACAGATGACCGTAAAATAATTTTTCGGTTTCAACGAATACAGAAAAGATATAGAAGGGGTAGGAAGAGAATTAATCTAAAATTTTCTTAAGGGAAAAAGGTCCTGACAAACTTCGCCCCTCCCCCACCCCGCGGAATCTCCCTTTTCTGAAATTAAATCTTTGTTTGTCTTTTGTTCTACATTATGGATTTATCTTTTGGTTCTTTTTTCGACCCAACCCTCTACTTCGTTTTCCCTTTTTTTCTTTAAGTAATTTTATTCTTTAAGAATTTTATCTTTTTTTTCCTTGTCAAATTTTTCTTCATTCTTGAAAAAAAAAAAAATATAATTCCTTTTTTTCTCTTAATCATATTGAATTATTTCTCCATGTATGAAAGGAAGCCTTTTTTAAATTTATAAAAAATAAAAAAATTAAATTTTTAATAGCCTTTTTTTGTATTATTAAGTCTTAAATTTAAAATTGAAGGCTCAAATAAATTGCAGATCAGTGCGGAAGCTTAAGCGAATTTTACCTCTATATAATGATCGAGAATAATTAAAATGTATGCCCCAAAACGTTTTTAAAGGTAATATATGTAATTTGCCTGCTTGCAATAAACTAAACTAGAGGGTTAAACCAATTTTTGTTTTCATTATTACACGATTTTATTTAACTTCACTTGTTTTTGAGGTAAAAATTTTGTAATATTTTTTATCCTCCTGCTAGGCTAGTTTTTTTTTTTGTTTGAAAAATTTATATAATTGTTAACTAATTAATTTGGTGCATTAAATTATCTTTAACAAATATATTATAAACTATGTTAGTTATAGAAAGGAATTTAGACTTGAAAAATAAATTGTTAAATGACCTAGTTTGCTCACCTTTAGCTAGGTTGGATTTTTTCTAGTTGCCCGTTGTAATGCGTGGTTGAATAATGCGAGTTTAATGGTGTTATATAGTTTGTCTGGCGGTTGTAAATCTTTGTTAGATTTACATGGATCCGTTGGAGGCTTTATGTAGAATAATTTACAGCTGTGTTGTTAAATTTGCAACTATTTACATTTATATGGGAGTTTAAGCGTTTTCTTCTGTACGGGATTTTGTCCATTTGTCTGCGAGCTTTTCCGAAGCGTCAAACTTATGTTTCCTTTTTTTTTGCACTATTTTCTTTGCTCCTCTACCTTATCTGCTTCGGTATTTCATGACAATATCTTATTCTACTTTAGCTTCGTGACTAATACAATTTACGAGCGAAACAACATTAAACATTTAAGAGAACTTAAACAGCCATGTTTCAATCCTAGGAAGTCTTAACTTTACTTAAGTAAGTTGTGGTGAGGATATTTCTTCAGACATTAAGGTATATACAAAATAATCTAATAGCACTTAAACTGTGTAAGAAGTTGTTCTAGAAACGACACATTGTAACGCTTATGCCATATAATCACTTTACTGTAGCATGTTACAAACAGCAGAGTTAAATAAGTAGTTAATCACTAAGTTTCAACTTTAAGACCCTAGCAAGTGTGACAAATTTACTTTATTAGCTTGTACATTATTAAGATAAATGTTAAATGTTGGTATGGGTACACAATGAAACATTTTTATTAAATGGATGATGAAAATGTAGAAAATACAGTGTCAGACTGGTCAGATTAAAAAGATCACCCCTTTAAAAATGGACACTTGTAAATCTTTAATGTTTAATTTTTTAAGTTACAATTGAAAGTTAAATTTTAGCTTTCCTTTGTTCTTCTATGTATTTTTTTATTATATTTATGTGGTTATTTCGAAAGTAAACTGTGTTACATTGTAAGGATGTTACCTTATTTCATAAAGTGTCAAAGTTTATGAGTCTAAGAGAGCTTTTGTCTATGAGAAGTTTAAAGTCTATGAGAACTTTTGCTATTTAGATTAATTGAAATGGAAATAGTCTTGATGTAGTGGTAAAGTTAGGTATTTGAGAATTTTGAGTTGTGAACACTAAGGATATGGGAGGGGTCAGAAACCAATGAGTTCGAGGATATGTAGATGAAGAATACACCAGTGCAATGGATGTTTCTCTGAAGCAAAATAAAACTGTGCAAATGTAGCATCAGAATAGAACATTGAGATAAGCAGAATAAAGTGAAAGATTTTGAGGTGCTAAGATATGGCACCTCAAGGAATAAACTAAAGGTAGTAGCAATCAACTATTCTTATATTATTCTTGTTGGGAGACTCATGCTAAAGAGCTTGAATGTGTAATTTGGTTATGTATTGATGTAGAATTAGAACCCTGGGGACAGTTAAAGATAAAATTGACCTTGGTCTTAAACGCTCAACAAAGGCGTCAAAATTTGCACAAAAAGGAACTTTAAACAAATACGATATAGAATATCCTTTGTTGCCGTGTGTACATAGGAAGGTAGCAAGAATTTAATTAAGTAAAAAGACTAAATTTCATCGGAATTTAATATTTAAAATGTTTTGAATTCAGTTTCTCAGGTTTGATAATTGGATAGTTAAATCTTCACTCCAAGAAGCTTTGTATTACCTAAAGAGAAATGGTTGTAGACGTTAGAATACACGTATATTAAATTTATATTTATACATTCCAATAATTCTGTTAAACAGAGATCGAATTCACTATTAATAGCTATTAGTATTAATAGCTAATGTAAAAGCTATTTGCGAAATAGTTTCTTTTATTATAGTAGTTCTATTATGTATTTCAATCTTTATAACGAACGACCAGCGAAATAAACGCAGTTATTTATCCGTTTACAAGGTATCAAACAATAATATAAGATAACGAACTAATTATAATAATTATTATATTCCTACTCTATACCGTAGGCACAAAGCTTCTAACACTCCAATAAATTTCCAAAAAGCCCTTTTTCAAAATTTAACTCGATCTTAACAAAACCACTGTTGTTTTTAGGACTCGAATTAAATTGTTATCTTGTGGAATTGAAACTTTGCTCAACCGAGGAAACCCTTATTTCAGCTCTACGTCTGAATACAAGGAGCTCAAGGCTTTTCAAAATTATACGCTTTTAGAGGAAAACTCTCTTACCTAAAATCTAACCGCAGACGTTTTCCAATAAACGAACCACTTTAGTTCTGTTCAAATTCTCTCTTGAAGAAGGATGAAAGGGAATTTCAATTACGTTTCAAACATTTACCAATCTTTGAGTCACTCTGCTATTTCTTGTTCATGATAAGTTGACTCGAAGAATTATTATTTAACTGTGAACTATATTATTTTTGATTCAAAGGTTGCTTTCAGGTCTCAATTGAAATTTTCATTCCACGAAAATTTAAGTCTATTGTACAACTCTCTCCAGAAGTAATATTATTTATTCATTTAAAATAATAATATAGTGATGCGATCATAAACAACTAGACTTTTTTCGGGGGAAAAAAACTTACATATTCTTAAGTTAAGAAAGGAACTTTAAAATTGAACGTTAACATGCCATATAAACATATCTAACAACCATCTGAACAATCTTCCACATTTCAATGTATCAGACGTGTAGTATTTAAGATATGGTGGTTCGCAAAAACGTTAAAGGGTAGATTGTTAGACACAAAATCGGAAACTTATTTCGATACGCTTATTTAGGTCATAATTGTTTTCACATTGCCCTATTGACAATGTTTTAATATGAGATGCATATTCTTTTCTTACTCTTCTAGAACCTTTAAAACGATTTATAACATGGCATGTTGTCTATAAACATTATTTTATTAGTCATCCGCTATATTTGACTAATCTTGAGAATAAGTGTGGAGTTTTTAAAAACAATACAGTTTTCGTAAATGCTTATCAAAACAAACGTTATAGTAATATTTATTAGCTAATAAAAATATGATTTTCAATTATTAAGCTGAAGTGTAAGCAGTGAATGAAAATTAATGTCTAGGGTGAGCGGTAAGTGGCAACATCTTTTGCTTAGATGTTCGTGATTTTCATGGCCTGCTATGGTCGTCCTCACCTGCCATTTTACTCTATGCAAACATAAACATAAGCGGCAACGCTCTGTCTCTCGCCCACCGCTGGTATGGTATAGGCCAAAGAGAATCCAAGACTTACTGGTATACAAGTAAAAGGTGCATCAATAATATGAGATAGTTTACTTGAAGGATAAGATAATATGTTAAACATAGTACATCGTTTATCGTTAATAGTCTGTAAAGTAGTTGATATATTATTTAATTCATTATGATGTATACATTAGTGTTTTTTGTGTTTTTTATTATGAAGTAGAGATTAGATTGGAGTATGTGAAAGTGAAACCAACAAGTGAAAAAAACCAATGCCTTGGCAAGTATGTGGTGGGAGGTTGGGATAGGGATGCGTAGAAGCGTGGAGTAGGGCGTTAAGTGGATTGCACCCTCAAATACCTCCAGGGATTAGAGGGTAGATTTCCGTTAATTTCATTGGTTTAATGTAACCAACCAATGAAATCAAAGGGACATATAGCAATTGGAAGAATTCGTATTTAATTAAATTTTTTCCTGGTATGATTAAAATGGCAAATGAGAGTATCTACAAAGGATTTTACAAATTTAATAATATTTTGTTAGGCTTTTGGATATTTATTGTTCTTATTTTTTGTAAATTTGAATCCGTTTTGCTCAATTTTATCATAATATTATTACTTCTCACATCTATTGATACGATAACATTGAGGATTTCTCACCTTCCAAGTATTCGAATTCTCGTTTATTGATCCTGACTCCGAGATAGAGCTGTAATTCTAATAAAAACTCATATTTTAAACAAGGAATAAACGTAAAATATATAATTATGTAATTTTATAACTATAACTCTACTATGTAAATATTATAACTCAGACCGCTCAATAAAATATTTTTAATTAACTGGATACAGATAGGAGAGCGTAGAAGCTTTTAAATTATAATACATAATAGTCTTATGAATAATAATAATAATATATCTGTGAACCAAAATCAGCAAAAAGATGTAACACGTGTCTCTTTGATTAAATAAATAAATAAATTAAACTCTATTTAAACTGTGTCCTGTTTATTTATCTATTTAACGGGCACGCCTGCAAATGATTTTATTTAATTTTTTCTATATACTCTATGCTTAGGTACATTGTTTGTAGTTACTAAAATAAAAAATAAAATATAATACGAGTAATAATAAAATGTCAATATACGGAACCGAGATTCTACAGTATTAAGGGGAAAAATAAATAAATGAAATGATTGGGGATGAATGTCAAGTGAAACAAATAAATACAGGAGACTGACTCTGTCTGAATCAGCTGATCCAATTCTACTTGCACAACTCATAAATCTAAACTGCAATTCCCTAACTTCAGAAACAAATAATATTACCTTATAATAATAACATCTCCAACAAAGAAATCGGCGAAAATCCTAATTATCCTTAAAGATGAATTAGTTTGAACAAAAGATATTCATATATATTTATTATTTACTTTAAGTGATAACAATTCTATTTTTATATTTTTGTACTTGGAGTTATTCGTTGTTTCTAAGTTGGTAGTACTGAGAAGGAATAAATCAGCTGTGCTTTTTTTACACGTTTTATTTAGATCTCCTCCGATATGGTAGTGTTGTTTGTCCGTACAAATGATTTGTTGTAATAGTTTCTTCTATAATTATTTTAAAATATACTTTTAAACTCCTTCTTGATGTTTCATATTTAATCAATGATTGTTAAAATGTATTATGTTATCAGTTAAACGCGTCGAGTCTTAAACGAATTGTATTAATGATCAGCTTTGAAAAAAGCTTTTTGTTTTTTATGTGATGTAATTTGATGTTGTTAATATGTCGATTCGTGTTCTTTCTTGATAGTTAATTGGAGTTACATGCAATTTGTTTTGATTGATCAATTCTTGTTAAAAGTAATTATTTTGTCGAAAATGATGCTTTCAATATATATATATATTGTGCTTTAAGCGTTTTCCACTAGTATTTTATCATGCTGGCATGAAATAATACCGTTCTTCCCGTTACGTAATTGTCTTAAATGTACCTTAAGTCCAACTTTGTTCACATTGACTGTATTCCTGCAATTTAAAACAATATATTATTTACATTTAATTTAAAATGCATTTTTTATTTTAGCAATTCTTTCAAGTTCTTTTTGATTTCCTTTTTATTTTGTTAGTCCGCCTCCAGAAGATATTCAATAATATTGCTACTGCATAAAACTTCTTACCTACTACGTGCTCCTATACTATTACAGAAATTCGAACTATTTACTTAAACTCGCACTTTGATGTCTATAATTTAATAGACTCTTTGTAGTATGGGCAGTTTTGAGCATTTTTCATCTATTATTCTTAGAGTTTGATTTAAAATTAATGTGTGTCTGTTTGTGTCTATGTCGAGTTTGTGACGTAATATAAGAAATTTGACTCCACGTAAAAAACGTAAATTATTAAAAATAATTTCCGATAATGGAAGAACTGTAGTTAGATTGATAAATTAGTATATTTTGAAAGTAAGTCTATATTATATCGAAGATCAAAAAAAGACTCCAGTTTATACTCTAACTAAATTTGGGTATAATCTTACCTGGGGTCCATAACTTAATTATGGATCTCAGTCTTGAGATCCATAATTAGGTAGTACCTATTATCCTGTAATAGGTGAAATGTAACCATTATTTTTAATTAATTACTATTTAATTGTACACCTACCATTTATGATCCAGTAATAAGTAATTCTATATTATATTATTTATTATAATGCAGTCTGTTTTATAGTGTATGATCTATTAAATTGGCACCAAATTTACATTGCTCGAACGTATGCTGCTTGTTCATATATATATTTTTTTTTTATTAAAAGAGATAGCTATCTGTTCTTTTTTTTATTGGCACTGTGTTTAATAATTCTACATTTTTAAAAAGGTAAGAGGTAATAAATATATATTTTAGCTAAAGGCAACAGTGAGTTATAAAATTGAATTGTTGAATTGAAATTGCGCTATAATTTGATTGTTTTATTTATTGCGAAAAACTATCGCTATAATTTGGAAAACATTGTAATTAAGATGCAGCAGAGCCCTTCGAACAATTCTTAGGGGGATTTTTTTTAAAATATTAATTTAAGCTCTGATATGTAAGGTTCTGATTCCAAAAACAATAAAAAGTTGAGAAATCAAAAAGGAAATTTGATGATTGTTGATAAAATGATTTAATAAGTGATTTCTTTAACCATTGAAACCATGTGCCACATATTTTTCAAGCTAATCGTAGCTCAAGCGTAGTACAAATGTATTTTTAAAAGGATATTATAGCAGAAGTGGGATTATCTAAACAATATAGTTATATATGAGATTGTCCAGTTTGAATTAACTTGGATTGTTCTTTTTGGAACGAAGTTCCTTATTTTCTTAACTAACTGAACCTCTAAATAATTATTTTAACACACAAAATAACTAAAAACCTTTCATTATTTTTAAAAGATTAATCCTTTTTACCTTTTCTGTAAATTCAATTGACCTTTTGACCTCTTATGTGTTTTTTTTTACAGAAATCTAAAATAAGAAAAAAAGATACAAATCCTAAATAAATAAAAGTTGCTTTAATTTTATTAACATGTGTGCATTATGCAGTAATACGATACAATTTGATTAAGTATTCCTTTTTTACTTTTTTTTTTTTTTTTTTTTTTTTTTTTTTTTTTTTTTTTTTTTTTTTTTTTTTTTTTTTTT
>KZ651102.1:113287-134690 GCA_001010745.2 Gerris buenoi | reverse complement strand
TTTTTTTTTTTTTTTTTCGTGTGCGTGCCTTGTGGTGGTAGGATGCGTGGTAAGGCTCATCATTTTCTATTATCCTGTTGGTATAAAAGGAAGACTTGAGAACGGAGATGCCCTCTATCAGTTCAGAAGGGAATCTTCTATTTTATACTGGCCTTTTTTTATAATCTTTTTCGTAGGTTTCCTTCTACCTTAGTCTTCGGTGCAGAATTCCTTTCCACTTGCCCTTTTATAGTTTGGCCCTTCCCTTAAGTTAAGCCTCTTATTTTTTCCTTCTTCCTCGAAATCTTCTACCCTTCGTGAAGCCGCGATTTTAGCCCTATCCTATCATGGCTCTGCGCTTGGTGGGACGTGTGACCCCCAACTATAGCCAAGCCTACACTTAAAACAGCCATAACAATCCTTTTTTCATTTTTTTTTTTTTTTTTTTTTGTCTTATTTTTTCGAAGTCTTTGTGAAGTTGTTTTCTTAGTGAGTAACTTTTCAAGCGAAATAAATTCCCTAAAAATAAAATTTTAGAATGGTTAAGAACATAAATCTATTGGTATTTTCATATTGAGGACTTAACTAAAAGAGAAAAATTGATCTTTTGTTACTCGTAAATCTCATGATGTATTAGAAAAGTAAAATTTATTAATACATTGTAAATAAATGATGACATATCATACATAATGTTGACCTTAGTTAATAGACCTCTTTAGTTGAGCATCAGGGAAAAGTACCGTCTATCTTAGTAAGTTCCACTTAATTTAGATGTAATCTACTATTTTTGCTTCTGAGGATACCAAATGTGACGGCAGCATTGTGATCATTCAAAAATTTGATAGAAATCCTATTAATATGGGAAATTTTTTCGCTTACCAGTCTACTTTTCGTCCGACATTTGTGCAAATAGATTGTCCCATATTATTTTAACAATCTGAGCGTATTTAATATTATATAAAAATAATAAGACCCCACTGGGAATCGAAACAGGCCTAAGCTTCCGAATTTTTAATTCCTAGGTAGACCCCAGTATAGTTACGTGATCATACGTACTACACTAATTGGTTGATTTATAATTCATTGCTATGGAATTACTACGACATGTATCCTTGCATTTACTAATCTTTGATTCAATTAAGGGAATGTCTTTATTTTGAGACCTTATCATTTTGATGTATGTACTAATTGTTTATGTGCAACTAATTTAATTGCTGTTTTTTTATGTTTCAGGTATGTTGATTGCTTACACATGATACCGCTGTGGTAAACAATTTTCATATAATTTCAAGTATGTAAAATTTAATATATTTCTAACCTAGTGATAATTATATATTATTTTTGCTTCCGAGGTTACCGAACGTAACGGAAGAATTGTGCTCGCATTTGAGGACGAAAAAATGTTATGTCTGTGATTTAAAAAATTCCAAGACAGAAACCCGTTTCAGAGTTGACCGATTTTGATGAACTTTAGTAGACATGTTCATTTGATCAATGGCCAGGCTCGCCAACGCTCGCGTAAATGTGAAAAAATTTAAAATTGGAATTTTAGGTCAGGAAAAATATGTTGTCCTCCTTTCATGTAAATGTTTAATTAAAATTACTTTTTATTTAAAGAATATATTATGTATTTGTTTCTAAAGGTTTGCAAATTATGGTTCGAGATTATGATAATTATTATTATGATTTAACCAATTTTCTAAATGGTTATAGTATAGTACCATTATAGGAAATCATTCGTGATCTTTAGATTTTTTTTAGCTCTTTGCTTGATTCCTTTCGCACAATTTATTAATTTTCTTTTTTCTCTTGGTCCAATCCAGGTTTCATCCTTTACTACCAATAATTTTAATTTAGTTAACGAATCCACACTATTCTAAACACAGTATTCTTTACAGTCGATAATTAACATATTTAATAATTATACATTTTGTTCCTGAGGTTAAGAGGTTACATAACTGAGGTTATACTTTTGTCTGAGGTTAAGATGGATGTGTAACTTTGTCAGTGAAAACTGTTTCGCATTTTATATTATATGCACTACACCATGCGTTTGATAGATGAAAATGAAATTACTAAGGAATGCTCTAGATGTTAATAAAAAATAAAATAATGAAATGAATTTTACGATATGTTAATATGGAATCGGGGGGAGCTTGAAAAAAGCGGATATTACGTGAAAGTGTCTGATATAGGGAAAGTTTACTATGAAATACAACACGCTTTCCATACGAGAAGAGTGTCTCGAGTTGAAGTTTGGAAGGAAAGTTAACGGGAGGAAAGTATAAGAGGGAAGCTTTGCCATCTCTTGGGATAAGCTAAGGAGCAAACTATGTATGACGTCACTACTTCATCCTCTTCCTCTGTGCAGTTGGCAAAGTTTTTGGACTTTCCTCCAACCTTAAATTATTATATACTATCTTAATTTATAGCTTGTTTTGAAAACCTCTTTCACTATATTGGGCTCCCTATTTTAAACTTAAAACATACCTAAAACAGAGCAAATATAAATATGTTGATAGAACTATGTGTATCAGTACAACTACTTAATAACAATAATACAAAAATCGAAATTTATGGCAATTCGTGTCTAGAGGTAACATTTTTAAGTGGTTATTTATATACGTAAGTAACGCAAATAAAAAATCCTGATCCGCTTTAACAAGCCGATGAGGTTTTCCTCGGACCGAAGATAACAGCGTGCGTATAAAAAATATCGCTTGAGTTATTGTTATTAGTATTTGTTATTAGTATTAGTAACCTTGAAAATGTATAAATTTCTTTTTAGAACAAATTAGAATTGGCTGGAACCAAATACATCTTATAAATTTCTTTTTAGAACAAATTAGAATTGGCTGGAACCAAATACATCTTATAAATTTCTTTTTAGAACAAATTAGAATTGACTGGAACCAAATACATCTTATACATTTCTTTTTAGAACAAATTAGAATTAGTTGGAACCAAATACATCTTATCTCGATAAAATGTTAAAGAATTCGTGTTAAAGGATCCATTCATCATATAATAATGATAAACAGATACCCTCTCCACAATATGAGTGTTTATTTCTAAATACTAGTTTTCTGCCATCATCAGTGCCTGCTAAAGGATTCATGTAAACACTAGTGACAATGCGGCTAATTAATTAATTTTGCTCTAACCAATAGATCTCTGTGCTACTGGTTGATACTGAATTATTTTAAATGATCGATCATGACAAAAACGAATTTATATCTAATATAAATATATAACGCTTTCGCAGCGAGCAAATGATGATGAGTCAATACTGCTTTGAGAACACACTCGGAGCATCTGTTTTTCAGTGTTCTTCCAACTGTTGCCTGTAGTAGATCTAAGGGTAAGTGTCCATCTGAGACTAAATCTCGAGAGCTAGTCTCGAGATTAGTCTCAGAACCTTGTCCACTTGAGAGCAACATCAGCCTCTCTCGAGTCTCGGAGAGTTGGCGAGTCTCCGAGACTAGTCTCAGCCCCATGTCTACTAGAGATTTCAATCTCGAGAGCGAGTCTCGATACTAAAAAGTCTCAGATGGACACTTACCCTAAGGTCTGTTTCAGTCTCTTAGTAAGAGCCAACTAAATTTGTATAAAAAAGGAGTTAATGTTTTGCTGTTGATGCAGCTAAAAAAAAGACTTTTGATTACCCCTTTTTATTATGCAGTGGGCGTTCACTACTATGATGATTGATTTTTATTTTACGTCAAACTTATTCATTATTGCGCCTGAAACTCAACGTAATACTCTACCAGAAGAGTATGTGCAAGTGAACTCGCAGTGATTTTGACGAAATTGTGTTCTTGACGATGGGCTTAGCATCCTGATCATCATGGCTCTGCGCTTGGTGGGACGTGTGACCCCCAACTATAGCCAAGCCTACACTTAAAACAGCCATAACACAGCATTCAAATATCGCTAGTGCTCCTAGCCTAAGAAAATGTATCCCTTAAATGCCTCAGGGACACCCCATTTTCTTCTACTTATCGCTTTAATTCTTTATCAAGTATTTGCTTCAAGCTTCAAGATACTTTGAGCTTTGTCTTTGAAACATCATTAATCTTAAGCAAGAGGACAGTAAAGCTGCTCCTAGCCTCGGGCTAACTTCTAACCTTCTCCAGGTATCAAACACTTTTTTTGTCCTTATCCCATTCTTTTTTTTAACGGTAATGGTTCTAGTTTTATATTGACTTTCAAGCTTGACTTAAGGCCTCCTTCCGCCTTAAAGTTAAAACTTAACAACTTCGTCTTGACTTAAGTCGGGAGGAAAAGTTTGTTTTAAAAAATTATCTTATTAGTTTTTTTTACTTTGTCGTAAAAATCTGTCATGCAGGTGTCTATTGTTTTTTGTTTGCTTAATCACAAATATGCCTCCAATTATGTAAATCATATAATTTGTTCAACCGTTGTGTATATATGTGTATGTTTATATATATACTTCTGATTTAGGTTTTGTCTCTGCATTTTTTCTTTATTGAAATATCTTTGTCCCTTCTGTTAATTTAGAAGGTTTCCTGGTAACATTTTGCTATCGTTTTTCCTTTGGATCCTGGTTGATGTGGGTTCGATTCCCAATTCCGACAAGGCTCCGTCCCGTACTCGATGTTATACCCAGCTTCGCGATATAAATAAATGGTTAGCCAATTAAGTGAATAGGCGTCCGTCCTGTTACGGAAGCCAAAAATACGATTTATGCAACAATAAAGCGACACGCTAACCACCATCCATAATAAATATAGTTTTGTTCGAGCCCTTTAGTAGGCTGAAGCCCTCATGGCTATTGCACCACTCATTATTATTTTAAAAGATACTAGAACATGTTTTATCCTTGTATTATTGTCCATGCTGCAACTCTTTATTTTAATTGGCCTCGTTTTTTTTTTTTTTTTTTTTTTTTTTTTTTTTTTTTTTTAATAGACCCTGTTAATCTAACTGTTTTTATTTTGTTATAAATATCCTGTTTTTCGGTAATTTTTTCGATGGTTGTCGTATTACCAGTTTTAATATCATTTTTCTCAGGTGATTTTAATATAATTTCTTCTTAGGTCTTTCATTATTATAAACTTTCTCTTCCTTTCTACTTATCTTTACTGGAAAAATTTTTGCCTTACGACCTGAGTTCAATGGATATTAAGGCGACTCTTTTCATGTTTTTTTTTTTTTTTTTCGTGTGCGTGCCTTGTGGTGGTAAGGCTCATAATTTTCTATTATCCTGTTGGTATAAAAGAAAGACTTGAGAACGGAGATGCCCTCTATCAGTTCAGAAGGGAATCTTCTATTTTATACTGGCCTTTTTTTATAATCTTTTTCGTAGGTTTCCTTCTACCTTAGTCTTCGGTGCAGAATTCCTTTCCACTTGCCCTTTTATAGTTTGGCCCTTCCCTTAAGTTAAGCCTCTTATTTTTTCCTTCTTCCTCGAAATCTTCTACCCTTCGTGAAGCCGCGATTTTAGCCCTATCCTTACAAGGTAACCCCTTACAATCGCGTTCGTCTCGGTATATATATANATATTCTTAGTTTTACATATATATATATGATTGTTAAAAGAGCTTATATACCCTCGCAAAAGCATTCTTGTCATATTTTCCTTTTTCGTGCCTCTTCTTCTTGCCGCGGCGAAAAGACGATGATATTTTGTACTCGAATTTAGTAATAAAGGGCCTAGTAAGAGGGAAAAGAGGGAATGCACGATGAAAAAGAACAGGGTTCGAAGATGCCTCTGATCTTTCAATCTGAAATTGAGTTTTTGATAGGGTGGTATAAAGAATTTCAAAATACCCCATTATAATAGTTTAGAAAACGCTAGTGGCGCAGAAGCAGCTTAGTCCACACGTCTAAAGTATATTAAAAGTAAAAATTATTTAACCAAATTGCTACATTTTCTTTGAGATGTCGAAGTATAAATTAGTTACTATATAGATTAGATAATATTCTTAGTTTTACATCCTTATAAAACCAAAGCTTTAATTCTATAATAATAATCCTATACTCTTGTCATAAAAAGGGTGTTTATTAATCCAGTATTTAACAAATACTCTCCTTTTTTAGAAACATCTTAAATTTGTAAAGTTCACTTAAATATGTACATAATAAATTAAAACGGAATATCAATAGAATTATTTTCTTTCGAAAAGAAATACATATTGATACAAAAATGTATGTAATTATTTTATTTCTCCAAGGAAGATCATACCCTATGTGTAAGTTTTAGGCCTTGTTCCACAATGTATTTTTCAACTTCAACAGTTCAACCGGTTATTTTTCACCAGCAGACAACATGTTTTTAAACCTTACAACACATCCTCCGTGTATTCACCAGTCACATCAGAGTGAGATCTCCAGTTTCATCTTCGTTATAACTTTTCTTAATTTATAAGTGGCTACCTCAATTTTTTAGTCGTTTTGCATATCCTGTTGTATCAACGCACCTCTTTGAATACTTAGCTTAGAGAAACTATTATTAATAAGATCTCTAATAATGGAATGATTAATCAAGCATTAAAAGAACATTTTTGGACAATATAGCTTACCAGTGGTAATAATATTTATGAAGCAGTGCTATTTATTATAAGGATCATGTTAATTTAATTAAATGAGGTGAAGATGGATAGTTTTTGGAAAGCTGTGGACTGAGGGTTGCCAAAATATAGATCTAGAATACTTAGGGGCTTAGGTTTATTTCAGTTTAATTCTTGATAATCTTATTCGGTTTTAATCAAAGTTTCTCATTGAGCTGACCACGAAGATTTTGATGACGCTTATTTCATCTTATTCGCTGTTTGTGAAGGTCACCTTGGGAACGAGACAGCGGTTTCGGGAGTTGCAATAAAGTTTATCCGGTGGCAAGGGCTGGATTACAGGTTTGACCAGGTAAAGAGGAAAGTGAAACTATCTCTTCAGAGCCGTCAGCCCTTAAACGTTAATAATTAGATTAACCGGCCCGAGAGGCTTTGGGCTGTGTAGAGGGAGCGCGGAATTATTGGGCTCCTGAAGGTCCGCCGTTCGGGATTAGAGCTCTGCCAGGACTAAAGTGCTGGAATTACAACGAGGATTAACAAGCCCTAGTGGTTGGGTGGTTGGACGTCGACGTCACATAGCCCCCTTCGAAAATTAGTCTTTAAAATTTTCCTCTTCCCCGGGCTTCAGGATCAAAGAGATAATAAAGCCGGAGGTAGCGGAAGACAGGCTTCCCCACATCACCTTTACCGCCGCTAGCATAGAGCTAATGAATATAAAACCCAGAGGAAAGATTAAAGAGAAGGGTATCGAGAACTAATAAAACCAGATTAATATACTACCCGTCCATAATCGTAATCATCTTTGAAAATTTATCATTAAAAACCTATCATCATGAGTCAACTTTATGTACACGTACTCATATAGACATGATTGAATGCGGCTAATTATTACTTCTAGAGTAAACAGTAAAAAAGTTGGATATCATGTTAGGTAGATTCATAACCAGATGACAGTTTTTACAAGTAAAAAATTGAGCTAAATTACGATTTAAAAATTAAGAATGACCTTTTTATATAAAAAGTCGAATGGACTGTCATTTAAAGTAAAAAATCCATTGCTTCTATTCAGTGGGACGTCGTTGTAAAATATTATTTACTTAAAATCGCTTGTGAATTGATTGAAAGTGATTTCTTTAGATGATATCCTATGAACATTAAATGTTTAGGATCCTAAAATGATATAAGAAGGTTGTCAAGAAGTTATGGCTCGACGCATTATTCATTTTCAATATTTATCGAAGTTAAGAACGATTATACTCGTACCTCTCCTTCCAAACTTACCTGCTTATCATCTCAGACGATTATAAAAAAAAAAAAAAATGAAAAAAAGAAAAGCCCTCTTCTTTCTATAAAAAAATCTTTTACAAAGCCATAAATTATCCTAGGAAAAAAGAGGGAAGGAAAATGCTTTGTAACTAAGAGCATGCGCGTTCAGTCGTTAAATACCATATTTTTTCCTCGCGGAGCTCTTGAACAATTTTTCCGTGATAAGATTGGGGGAAAAAAGTGTAAAGTAAACGAGCGCTATACAAGCCGAAAGAGTTACACAGCCTCTTTCTCCGGTTTTTGCAATAATGAAATCGACTCTGCTACATAATTCATTAGGCTGTGACAAATGACACCGTTGCAATGCACGTCGACTCTTTGCCAAGTTCGACTCTGGACAAAGTTAAATGATAATTAATCTTTAGGTTTTCAAAAAGTAAGTCTAACCGAGTTATGAATAATTAAGTAGGGGGGCCGTTAGCTTTTTAATACTAGGGGTTGGGTTAGACTCACTAATATAAGTACTATACCCGCCCTCTTAAAATTTTTATATTTTTTTTTTATTTTCTTTTACATCAATTTCCATTTTAATGTGTAATAATTTGGAACTATCTGAATAAAGATATTGTATAATTTAGTCGACTTTTTTTTACATTATTCATTAGTAATATTAAAGTTATTGATTTCAGTAAATTGACTCTTTGAATAAGAGATGAATTGAGTCCGATACAGTGCTTTATAAATAGTAGTTACTAGTAAGTAAAGAAAGAAAATGGTATATTTGGAGATATATATATCGGTATATTAACCTAATATTGGCTTAGATTTACATATTTATACTTACTTTCTTGTAAATCCGATTTATTTCATCTTGTTCTGCTTAATATCAGCCAAATATTTATGCATTAAAACCATTTTTAAATTAATGGGCTATAAGAAAAAAAAAGTATTCTCTGTAAAAAATGTAAAAAAGTTACGATCTTTTGTTTGAATTACTGTTTCTACTTTGTTCCTGATATGTCTGTAACATGCTCTCTTATTTATTTATACACATTTGTCGTTCACCCAAATCGTTAGAGCACAGATTGATGATGATGAGGTTTCTTATGTAATAATCCTGACACCACACATTATGTTCAACTCTAAATCTCTTTTTGGAATCTTATCCTGAAGAATATTAGAAATGACAAGTCCTCTGAACTACTTTTAACAATTGAACATTAACTAACTACTTTCCGTTTCCTCTGTCATTTCAAATTATTGCCAGTGGCTAAAAACTGAAACCCAATGAGTTTTGACATGACTTGTTTCTTGCTAGGACTAATCTCTTTATCAGAGATAAAAATACAACAATTTTTTTTTGTTTTCTACATTGTTTATTTTGCTTCCAAGCTTTTGATGAAACATTTTGAGAAATGCAATTAGTTAATGTCTCCGAATTCAATAATTCCTTGACACAAATCCGTTTCAGACTACACCGTTTCAGAGAGCGCTTCTGGTCTCCTTAACGAACCACCCTATTATCTTAAAATAATCTTTTTTTTTTTAATTAAATAAACTTTAATGGTAGATGATAATTAGCCTATTGTTAGTCCCATATTGATTTCAATCTTCTGCCCTGACTGCTTTTATTTCTGTATGAGAGCAAAATTGTTTTTAATAACACAATATCTTTAGAAGTACTCATCTGATTTCTAAGAAACTTGGATAGTTTGTCGTTGTAAGACTTGAGATCCCATATTAATTTTACAACCGAATGGCACATTTAGTGTTATATAATAAATATGTGTGATCACACTGAGAATCAAAAGCTGCCTAAGCAACCCCAATTTTAATTCCCATGTAATCATTTGTCCAATAAAAGGATACGAGGAAACTTTGTGCTACGCTAATTGACTGATGTTTTTTCAAACATTTTCTTAACAATAAAATATAGCAATAAAGATAATTACTAATTATTTTTTATATTTTATTAAACCTTTTTTAAAGCTTAATTGTTAAGATTTATTTTAGCGCTTACTACTTTATATTAAACGAGAAAAAAACACAGTCATTTACTTTTATTTTGTTTAACTTTCTTTTTTTCGTTTAAAAATTAGAAATTTTGTCGGGTTTTGGCTTTACATGAATGCTCACTTAGCAATGCTGTAAAATGTCTAAATGCTCTCTTTTCAACAAACTCAACGTTTAAATTGCTCTCATTACGCGCGAAGAAAAATTTGTTTTTTTAAAGCATTTTAATTTTAATTTTTTTTGGGTTGACAATTATTTTGTTTGTTCGGTTGGTGGTACCGTTGCTGTTTTTATTGCTGCTGTAAATTTTAGGAAGGGGTGCTAAGAATCGAGTAAGGTATGTTAATCTGGCCTACATTAGCACAATTCTGTGCCTTCCCCATTCCTACGTTCCCATTCAGAGGCACGTGCAGGCAATTTACATTTAACCTTAATTAGCACAAAAATAAATAAAGTCTTTAGCGCCAAATACTTTATTGTTCGCCAAATATTTTATTGTTTAGTTTCCTTGTTTTTTGTTATATATATACATATTTTTAATATACAAATGATTGGTTATTGCTGCAAATTATAACAGAACAAAAAATCATTTCGTCCCCAGAACCATGAATGTGCAAATTTTCATATTCTGGGCTTATTAGCTATTCGGACTTGCTTTTTTTTATAATCTATGTTGTGACAGAACCCGGAATTCGGGCTTGCATTGTATCAGCTGTTATTGGCTACGGCAGTTTGATGAATGTGAAATACTGAAACAATAAATGTACATTTTCAAGAAGAGGGGAAGAGGGGATACTAGGACCAAAAAATTGTCTAACTAATAAGCCCAATACCATGTTGCTGTAAATAAAAAAAATAAAAAATCCAAATAGAATAGCTGAGTTCTGGAATAGAATGAAGTTAATAGTATTGATTGAGATTTTATGGTATTTACTCATAGTGAAGGTAGATTAGTAAAGAAAAACACTTTTACTTGGTCAATAACTTTATATTGTCAAACCATAATGACATATTTATCGTACATCCCGGTTTCGACTTATTCAGTCATCATCAGTGTAATTGCACTGATGATGACAAAATTACACTGATCAAAATTACACTGATGATGACTGAATAAGTCGAAACCGGTATGTACGATAAATATGTGTTTATGGTTTGACAATATAAAGTTATTGACCACATTGTTATTGATTGATAGAGTGTTTTTCTTTACTAATCTACCTTCACTGGAATAGAATGCTGAATATGGATCATAAACTAAAACGCCATTTCCCAACAATGTGGAATTTGCAGATTCATGGTTCTGGCATAAGGGGGACGCTTTGATTTAAAACTTATCAATGCTATTTCTTGTCAGTGACTTACAATTCTTTATCCTATTTATGCCAATTTATGTGTATCGTATCGGTGCCTAACAATGGTATTTTGTAAAATTTTGTATTGGTAAAATTGTCTTGCTGTTCTTTGTCTTATTTATCTGTATCTTAGTTTTAATGTTTTGTATCTACCCCCTAACAATTTATGTCTATTTGTGTATTAATCTAAATCGAATCAGTGCTTTACAATTCCACTTCCTCATATTTTCTTATCTTATCAGTCGGTACATGGTAAAATAGTATCAGTACTTAGAAATGCGTAATAATTTACATCACATGAGCGTGACTTAGGCTAAAAACAGATGGAGTGACGTTTTGATTAAGCTTACCTGTCTTGTCGTCGATTCCATTATAAAGTAAGAGAATAACGACAAGCAATGCATTGTCTTATATCTTGTACCTAATGTACACATAGACTATAAGTCATTCTTTTATTTTAGTTATTTACCTTCTCCCCACTCTCTTTGTGTAAATAAACTCATAAAACTTATTCGTAAGGTGTATATGCATATATACTTGAGAAAATTTGAAATGAAAATGAGAGAAATATCCTAAGTATTAAGTAAATGGAGAGAATGTTCAAGGATTATTGTCCCTAATTCAAAAAAATAAAATTTAATAAAATATTGCTTCAGGGGCTGAGAGAGGAAAATATATTATAAAAATTTGTCTAGTAGGATTTATTTTTTCATTTAATTTAAGGAGGAGGGTTTGTGGCTCATCTTCCCTGAAAATTTAGAGTAGAAAATGAATCAAACGAGTGATAAAGAAGCCTATCTCTAAGGTTTTCAACTTCTTCTCTAGGACTTAGTTTGTTTTACTCACCCTAAGTCGGCAGACTCAACGACTTTATAATAAAACTTTTTATATTACCTGGACTTGATTATAGTTTTTTCTTTTATTATTTCTTCCTCCTTTGTATAAAAAAAATCTCCAAAGAAGGTTCTTATTGTTTATTCGTTTAATGCAGGATTCTTTGGAATATATTTACCCAATCAATATCCCTATTAAACAATCTTTAGGTTTTTCTTGTCTCCATCACAATATATTAATATTATAAAGTTATAAGATTAAAATTACCCATGTCGCTCATTTCTTTAGATCTACTGAACGATAAGGAAATTATTTACTTTTGTAGCTTGTCAACAAAACATTTTTCTATTTTCTATTTTTTTCTTTTACCTACATTTTTCTTACCTTTAATTGTAAATGAGGGTCAATTTTGTTTCTACAAAAGAGACTGTTATTTAATATGTATATTTTATAAATAAGGTAATAATTTTAACTGTCTTATGTCTTGTACCTAATGTATACATAGACTGTAAGTCATTCATGTATTTCAGTAATTTACATTTCATAGCACGAGATACGAGTAAAACAGGAAAATAATATTTTTTGACGAATAAAAAGGAAAAGGCTAAAATATAAGAGGATTTATATATTACAAAACACAAAATGCAAAATATTAGAATGCTAGGACTTTAAGGAATTTAATTGAATAGTGGAATGGAGGGGGCAGCGGGATGCAAAGATATCTGGGCTGCCTTAGGCGATGACGTAACCATGCTTTGCTCGCCGTCGTGTCGTTATAGAATTACAAGGAGTTATTACCCCAAGGCAGCTAGACAAGAAATATTGAAATATTTTAGGAGATTTGTTAGCTTTTTTTAATGAAATATCTTTTTATTTATCTTACGGGCTGATAATATTGAAATATCACACTGTAAAACGAAATTCTAAATTATTTTCTACCATTATTTACCGAAATATGATTATACTATATCCTCTATTTAATTTATTGGTAATTAACTTAAATCTTTTAATTATTTTGTCTTAACATATCTCCTAATGTACATTTGTTAGTAAAACTGTAATTAGTAGCTAAGTAAAAATCAATGGTAATACTAGGAATTATTTTGGCTGTTTGTTAAAAACCAATATTATTTTAAGTGGACTGTGGACTATTGGGTGACGTTTAATCTGTTATTTATTTGGTAAATTGGTTTTAATGACCTGGAAAATTTGAAATTATTAGGGTGTACGTTTATAAATAGTGACATTGGCCTACTTTTCTGTAAAATACATCTGAGGCCGTTTATGCAACATTGAAACCTCCCTTGTCAACGTGAATCTATAACTTCAGTCGTTTTTAAACTACAAAAAGTTGATGTTTTGGTTTTTATGTAGTACAACTCCAAAAGTGATGATGTTAGTTAAGTTGTTATATTGAAAATCCAACTACTAATGTTATTGCTTAAATTTTTGTTTTCGGACTGCTAATACATCTTTTATTTTTTTTTATATTTTTGTAAAGGGTTTTTTATAGCTTAATTATATTTTAACTTTAAAAGTTTTTTTTTTTTAAATCAAATACACTTATTAAAAAACCTTGTAGTTCGGTATTCGGCCACAAATAGCGCTGGCTTCACTTAACTCTTCTTCTTTGACGTATTGATGTACCAGTAATTACATAAATACCCCAAGCTTAATTTGCTTCAAAGTTTGGATGTGAAAGATTACTTAAAATACTATTTACTCTTTCATTTAATTATCATGAGTTCAATTTATTTTTAAATTGAAAGTTTGTTTTCATAAGATATAGCCATTTTGATAACAATAAAATCAATGTTGTCAAAGTTATCAATACAGTCATTTTATATTTTACATCATTGATTACATTGTATCTGTAAGGGGCTCCATCCAATAAGTTGGCTTATCAAAGGACCCCGGAATACATTTTGACAGCTTGATATTTACGTATTGGATAAACTGAAAATAAATAAACCAATCATCAGAAAAAGACTAAAATCACGTATGATCATTGAGCACAATGTATTTCCATGCATGTATAAATATACATGTATGCGTATATCTGTGACTGTTTACTGTGATGTTTACTCTCGACACTTTGTCCGGTCATACGCTTACATTGACAATAAAAACATACATAATTCGAAAATCATACAATTTCACGTTATCTCGACTCTACCAATACACCTGTGTATTTGTTTTGTTGTAACAATTTTTAAATGAAATTCGGGTTTAGAAAAGAAAGGAAAAATGTATTGTGACGCATTAAAAAAAATACTCAGGCAGCGAATTTCTTTTTGGTATTTTGTATGGCTTCTAAAATTATAACATAATATAAAGGAACATGATTGGAAATAAAATTGTTTTTTTGTTGTGGTTTTGTGATGGTGATAATTCTTTTTTTTTGTGTTATTTTACCATTTTATTCCGTTGGTCGCAATAATTGCCGTTTTATCGATAAAATTCATTCAACACAAAGTATCAAAATTTATTATATCTAAAGTATACGATCAATACTGTAATGTTAGTATGCGCTCCCTGTATTGATCAACCATTAAAATAAACCATATAATTTATTATTTAATAGATTAAACTTGTTTAATAAACCTGAATTAAGACGGTATTAAATTAAGGTTCGACATCTTTAAATGAAATTAATTATCAGAAGAAATGCACTGATTTTTTGCATGTTGAGTTTAAGATAGGGAATAGGAGCCAGACTACGAGAGATTGGAGACATTTTCCCTCAAGAGAGGCATGAGTCCACGTCTCTTTCATGTAAAACAAAAGACAATACACAAAAAGGAAAATAAACACCCACTAAAATTTACACTAAAATTTTTTTTAATTTAAGACCTTCAAATCTGGATCGCTATAGTTATTGTTCCGTAGATGAGATTGCAATGATAAACTTTGTTTTAAACTGCATTATCTCTTACAAATGAGTTACTTCTACCGAGATAGTGTGGAACATACTCATGATTAGATTAAGTATATAAAGAAAAATGTCTGTTTGTTTGTTTGTTTGTTTTATACCAATCCGAGCTCAATGAAATTTTGCACACTTTTGACCTTTAAAACAAAAAGAATCCTGCCTACAAGAGATTTCTACACCCCCCCCCCCCTCTAGGTGCCACACCGAGAGCTCCAACTAGTGAATGAATCTCAATAGTATTATAGTGGCCTGCTTTTTTTACAGTCCGTATGCGACCTCTTCTTCTAGGATCATCTATTGATCTGAGTAGTATTGCTTATTTGCGTGAACAAACTGCGTATATTCTTCCTTTTAATTAGATTGTAGGTTGATATTTAGAAAAGGAAGTTTTTTTTAAGAATATAAAAGCTTAATTTCCTCTCTTCAATTATTTTTTAGGTTTTAAATTCACCTTGAAATCTTAGAAATGTCTGAAGTTATTATGTTAATTAACCCGTACCATCGGCTTTTCCTACAATTTACTAAGGTAATTATTTATTTAATCTTATCTGTAAACTATCTAATAAACGAGTTTGGTTTATAACTCTGTTACTGATAATTCCCAGTTCTGTTCTAACTAAATGCAAAGGAAGCTCTGTATTATAAGTTAGTTGCTAAGTTATCAAGACTCAACAAGCTTTGTTAGAATTTTCTCAACACCATTACAGGTATAGATTAGAATTAGCTCCAATTTATAGTCCCAAGCGATTTTCTTCTGCATCTCGTTCACCGTTTTTGTAAATCAACCTATCCTAATTGCAATCGTATTACCTTTTAGTAAGATTACTATGTAATTTCATTTGAAAAAAAAATTAATTGTAATAATTTAACTATCCGAGGTTTTAACCTTTTTTTATTGGTTAAATTTTTAATTCGGTTAGAAACTTCTTTTGTAATTCCTTCCTAATTATAAAGTAATTATTTCTTTAAATTATAATCATTTTATTAGAATTATAATAGTATTAAATTAATTGATATCTAGTTATTTAGTGTAACATTATTGAATCAATATTTAAATTGTTTTATTGGTGTTTAAATTAGTTTTTTATTTGATTTTATATAATACTGAGGTATGGTTGAAAAAGTAAGTTAATTTTTTGCGTTCAAAAAGCGTCTCCAGTTCTTGTGAAAATTTAAGTTTGCACCTTAAAGGAATACTGCTTTAACTCAATTATTTCGAATTTGATTTAATCTCATTCTTATCTTCCTGCAGGAGTTAGTTTTGTTGTAAAAGCATCAGTTTTCTAAAAATTAATTATTCTGACTGAATTAATTCTTCGTTACTTTTTACCATTGCTTTTTTAAATGTATACTAAAACAAGTAAATATCGGTCCTACAACTTTTCAACCCTCACTCTTTTACACTTTCTCTTGCCCATTGTAAAAACTGAATTTAAATCCTACAATATCTAATTTAATTAATTTCTAATTAAACATATTTAAAAACAGTTGTTTTTAATCACGTTGGCATCTGGTTTTCGATTTTCAGCTAAATATTTTCTTTTAATTGATACCTCGCAAACTAGAACTTTCTCGGGATGAGTGTAAATGGACTAAAAATTAATAATTGTTTGCTGGCTATCTAAATTATAAAATTTAAAAGTAGGATAAATGGAGAGAGAAAATTGTGACGTTTTTTATTTTATAATTTTTAAGATTATTTTTGTTATAAACTATCCCAAAAAAAAACAATAGTGTAAAAAAATAAGCCAGGTCTCGTGTAAAAAGTTGTGAGATCATAGGTTTAGCCAAGTCTCCCACTGTCCGAGTCAGTTCCACTAGGTTTAATAATATAGTTAATTAAAATTAATAATAAAGTATTGAAGAAATAGGGACAACAATCTACCTAAAAATTAATGTTTTTTACAAAGTCGCCTAAATAGGTTTATTCTTTTTTTCACAAAGAGGCTAAAATTAAATGCAGTGTCGTCTACAAATTTGTATCTTTGTGCTGTGACGCTCAAATGAAAAAATAATATTCATTATTTGATTGAAGTTTTTGGTGTGTATTTGCCAAGCACATTTAAACATGTAGAGTGATTTGGGAAAGAGAATAGAGAGAGGAACATACAAACATCATGTTCTTGCACTGGATAAATTAGACCTAGTGGAACTTACTCGGACAGTGGGAGACTTGGCTAAACCTATGACCTCACAACTTTTTACACGAGACCTGGCTTATTTTTTTACACTATTGTTTTTTTTTGGGATAGTTTATAACAAAAATAATCTTAAAAATTATAAAATAAAAAGCGTCACAATTTTCTCTCTCCATTTATCCTACTTTTAAATTTTATAATTGAGATAGCCAGCAAACAAATGAGAATAGAACCATAGTTTATATAACTTTTCTTTACTCCAAATTAGCTGTACAATTCCAGTCCAAAGGATACATCCTTTGTATCATCAAAGTATATAAAAGTTTATGAGGATTCTTAATGAAATATAGGTTTAACCCTTCGGATGAGTACATTAACAAAACAAAACAAAAAAAAAAAAAAAACAACAACAAAAATATGAGAAAGAAAATGTTTCTCTAAGAAGTTGGTTCTAAGGTTGAAAATGGAAACAGAAAGAAACGTCACTCCATAAGATGTAGTGCTGTGAATAAAGAGAACATTGGGACAAGAGAGAATAACATAGAACGTAGAAAACATGGCAGGAGACACGCTCGACGGGAGCTATAAGAAATGACGATGAATATGCCAGAACACGTTGCTCTGTTTGTCTCCCATTCCACCAGTAGAGATACCGTAATAAGACCAAGGCGTCAATACATAGATAGGACTCGAGAAATCGTACAAAGCCCCTTAACTGTTTTGTAGGGTCTGCACAGCACATAGAATTGCCAATATGCATACACTCAAACAACTCTATGTACCATCTTACAAAGTGTAAAGAATAAGATTTCCACATCTATTGTTACATTTTACCAATACCTCGCATAAAACCTACATAATAGTAAAAATAAAAAATAAACTAATAAAGAAACATTTTGAGTTTTTTTTTTTTTTTAAATGTTAGATGTAGAAAGTCGAATAACACTTTCTCATATTACATCGCGAGATTGAATTTTATATTCGTACAATGATATCTAATTTAATCAATTTACTTTTTAACACATTTAAAAAGTAACACTAGTTTGTTCACACTTCTTTTTCGATTTTCAGAAAAATCATATTTATATTGATCAATTTCTTGGAAATCATTTACAATTTTTATTTTTTAAATTATCAGATCCGTTTTAAACTGTTTTTATTCCCTATTAGAGTTGTTGGGAAGTATAGGTTCTTAAATATACCTATTATAAATAAAATTCACGTCTCGATTTTGCCTCGGAGGATGATTTTTCTGAACATGTATGCAAAATTTCAATGAACATCAGGCCAGTAGTTACGACTTCACTTGTCCGAACTAATAGTACAGTTAAATTAGGCTAAAACCCAAACATCCAAAAAAAAAAAGTTCTACCCAACGCCAAATTGTTCTATGCCCTCCTCGTAGTAAGTGATAAAAAGTTGCACGACTTGCAGTGTCGGGTTTGGCCGGGAGGGGGGAGGAAAGGGGGGTAAAAAGGTATTTTTAATCGTTTTTCGCAAATATCTCGAAAACTATGAGGTTTAGCGCTAACTTTGTTATATACAAAATTAATCTACTTAAAATTTTGAACAGAAATGGACTTATGCATTTTTGTGTTAAAGTTAACGATTACGGAGTTATGAAGCTGTAAAAATAGCACTATTTTCCATTTTCCTGGAAACGTTTTGGAAAGATTTTTTTTATTACAGTTAGGGTGGTGAGCCTAAATTTGCAGCTTCGAAATTACTGTTCTAAAATTGGCAGTTTTTCCAAAAAAAAATTGAAATTTTAAATATTGCTCTTGTTTCGGGCCCAATATCGGCATAAAACCGCTCACCTACGAGAAAAGCCATAAGAAACGAAGTTTTAGTAAATTTATTTGGCTTTCAGACAAGCACAAAATGAAACCTGTAGACGAAATAGTTCTCCTGCAATCGTAAAAAAACCAAAAAAATCTAAATTTTATTTTTTAAAAAATTAGCCTAAACCACTTCCAAAAACAATTTTCGGGCATTTGATGGAAGAAAAATGTGTGGAATCATGTTTTAAGGTGGAAAAGTGTAATTAAGACCATGTATTTTCATTTAAAAGTTCCAAGCAAAATAGAAAAATGTGATATTTTTACCCTTCATAACTCCGTAATCCTTAACTTTGGCACAAAACTGCATAAGTCTATTTCTGTTCCAAATTTTAAATAGATTAATTTTGTATATAACAAAGTTAGCGCCAAACCTCATAATTTTCGAGATATTAGCGAAAAACGATTAAACATACCTTTTTACCCCCCTTTCCTCCCCCCTCCCGGCCAAACCCGACGCTGCACAATTTGGCGACATAGAACAATTTGGCGTGGGGTTGAACTTTTTTTTTTGGATGTTTGGGTTTGGACAATTTTTGAGCTAATTTTACTGTACTATAACGACAGATTGTGTTCGAAAGCTATTGAAACGTGTTAAAAAAAATGAGGTTTCCTTTTAAAGGTTTAAATCTATATAAATCTCAAATCGTACTAGATTTTTCTCGGGAATCAACTTATAAGACCAGGTTCATATTTAAAGGGTTGCTGTTTTGTTGTCATTTAACCCTACTGTTGTTGTCATCTATTCTTTTATGTTAGTCTAGTCTCCTATGTGTGATGCTGGACAATCTGAACATGTAACTTCAAATACAGCACTTATTTTTCTTAATTGATAATATGCTGAATAATTTTAATGTCATGATGTCTTCTACAAATTTGTGTCTCGAATATGTTTACTCTTATTCTGATATTCCGTCTGATAAGTTTTGTCGCTTTAAAAATAATGGTTTTTCGTCTTAAATTATCTTTTTATTTTCATTTCAACTATATATTTCTAAACTTGGGTCATTCTATGATAAAGCTTGGTTATTTTTAGTTTAAACTTTTACCTGTTCGTCATTTGTTTATATTTAAAAGATGAATACTATAAATTTTCTTTCTTTTTTTTCTCTCTCTTTTTCTGTCTGATAGTTAAAACTTTCTTTTATAACATTTTTTTCTCCGCTTAACCAGTTTTTTTTGTTTAAGTCAGCGTATCTTTATTAGAGATTTTTTTTCCCTCGTGCAAGCTTTAAAGGGCTGAAAGCGCTCTAAAAGGGTCAGAGAGTTAATCACTCGAAGCTCAGTTATTTTTTTATATTTGCAAAAAGCAACTCTGATTAAAGAAAAACTTTTAAAAACAATTTTTTTCTATCTTGCTAATTTGTCCGATTGGGTTTTATCTATCAACTACAAATTATTTGCAGATCAAAAGATAATATTTTTTTCTCTCCACGCTTTTTGTTGGAGTAGAAATGTATATTTTTTCGTTTTTTCCCATCAGTTATTAAATTAATGGTATTTAAAATGCTTTTATTATTAATAGTAACGTGCATTTCCGACCGTACTAAAGTTAGTATTGTGATTATTCTGAGGACGATATTTGTTTATCTCCTAATTCAAAAATTCTAAGAATAAAATTCCGTTTCACACATCAGAGAACACTTTTAGTCCAGTTTCTGCATGGCATTCAACATTTTTCGGACCGATATATGTATCTTAAAAACTAATCATCTAAATTTGATGAAATTCGCATGGTAGAGAACAAGTCCATTGTTGGTCCCACATTAGTGGTAACTTTTTTCGTTATCCCTTTCTTTTCCGCTTTCGCTCTAACCTCCGATTTGATATAGATAGAGATGAAATAGAAATAGAGATGGATAGTTGGTCGAAAGTAGCTTCCGCTTCCATATTAACTTGAAACTTCTATACTCATTTATTATTGCATATTTCATCCTTTTATTCGTGTAAAAAACAAAATATGGAAAAAGGGGGAACAATACATGGAGGAAAAATGGTTGGTAAAAGAAAAACATCATTAGTACCTATAGGATTGAACGCGAGAAAGCTATGTGCCGCACTAATTGGTTGACTATTTTTTAATTTTAGTTCAGCGCGTTTATAATATGATCTGGTATTTAAATGAATTTTCATGTTAGCTAATGCCACAGTTATTCGTTGTCACAATATTGTTAAAATATTGTTTAAGTAAATTTGTCTTTACTCTCTTTAATTATCGCTTCTAATTTACTCCTGTGAACTTAGAATTTTTTTTTAACTTATTAATTCAATTTATAAAGATAACAAAGTCTCTTAACTTGACGAAGACATAAGACAAATTACTTCTTACCTCTTACCCTTTAAAAGAGAATAAAATATAATAAAAAAATTTACTTGACACTAAAGAAGTTAAGTTGGTTGAGATGAATTAAATTAAATTTTCGTTCTAAAAAGATGACGAGTCTAAACTAAAAATGTAAAAAAAAAAAATAATAATAATAATTTAGTTTTTTGTTCTTTTAAATAAATTCAGTAT
>KZ651102.1:100578-112763 GCA_001010745.2 Gerris buenoi | reverse complement strand
CAAATCATTTGGCTAGAAATTAGACAAAACTTAACAAAAATTAAAAACATAGAAGTTCCGAGAATAGTTCTTCATAGTAAAGATATAGAAGCACAACTGCATTGCTTCTGTGATGCTTCACAAGATGCACTTGCGGCCGTAATTTATATTAGAAAATTAGATAATGGAGAATCAACTTTATTATATTCGAAAATACGAGTTGCTCCTACTAAAACAATAACTATTCCTAGGTTGGAACTTTTAAGTGTAGTTATAGGAACCAGAATTCTTAGTTTTATCCAAAAGGAAATAGGAATTTATCCAAGTTATATATGGACAGATTCGCAATGTTTAATTAAATGGTTAGGAACCAAAAAACCTCTACCACTTTTTGTAGAACGGCGAATATTAGAAATAAGAGCAATTAAAAATTGTGAAATCAGATTTGTGCCAGGAGAAAGAAATGTCTCGGCAGATTTAGCTTCAAGGGGTTGTAGTAGTAGTAAGTTAGTAGAAACGGAAGAATGGTGGTTAGGTCCTAAATGGTTAAAAAAGGAAGACGAGTGGCCTGACCCGGATTTAGGATGGGTAAAAGATCTAGATATAGTAGATGAAATAGTGCTACTAGGTCCTGACAATGAAGCTTTAGAGAAACCACCATTTGAGATAGATATTAAAAGATACAGCAATCTTTTTAAACTTTTAAGGGTAACAGCATGGTGCTATAGGACAATTGGTAATTTTAGAGGAAGTAAACGCCAAGATGAGTTAGATAGTATAGAAATAGAGACAGCGCGAATAGCATGGATAAAATATGTTCAAGCTAATAAGTATAAAGACATTTTTGAAGATATTCGATTAAGAAAATTTAACCACCTAGTTAGACAGTTAGGACTTTACATAGATGAAGGAATTATAAGATGTAAGGGGCGGTTTCAATACGCTGATTTAGAGATAGGAGAAAAGTGTCCAATCTTACTTCCAACTAAAGATGAGTTTACCGAATTAATAATTAAAAGTTTACATAAAAAATTATACCACGTAGGCACTGCACATACTTTAGCGCAATTAAGATCTACATATTGGATTCCACAGGGTAGAGCAACCGTTAATAGGATTATAAATAAGTGTATCTTATGTAGGAAAATAGACGGGAAAGCACTTCCTTACCCAGATCCTCCACCACTTCCAGAGTTTAGAGTAACAAAATCTGTATGCTTTGAGGCAGTGGGTATTGATTACCTAGGACCACTGTATGCGAAGTATAAGGGACATAAGAAAAGTTTTAAAGTGTGGGTGTGTTTATTTACCTGCCTAGTAACTAGAGCAATTCATCTGGAAGTTGTGGAGGACTTGACAGGAGAAGCTTTCTTGCTTAGCTTTCGTAGATTTATAGCTAGGAGAGGAATCCCTAATTTGTGCATAAGCGATAATGCTTGGCAATTCAAAAATACTTCTATAGTCCTAAATTCAGCCTGGGCCAAAGTTACAAGCAGTAATGCTGTGAAAGGGGAAATAACAAAATTAGGTATGCTTTGGAAATTTATTCCAGAATTTTCTCCATGGATGGGAGGTGTTTATGAACGTTTAATTGGAATGGTAAAAAGATGTCTTAAAAAATCTCTTAGAAATCTTTGTCTCTCCCACGACCAGTTAGTCACCATTACTTGTGAAATAGAAGCCACACTAAATTCACGTCCCTTGTTTTATGTGGGGGAAAACGAGGGAGAAACGATTACCCCAGCACATTTTTTAAGTTTGAGGGCCACTTCGGTGAAATTCGAACCTTCAGCGGAGAAGAAGCTGCAATTGCGCAATGCACCGGAAGCTATTCTAAAACTTTGGAAAAAGGGAAACAAATTACTTGAAGGGTTTTGGAAAAATTGGAGGGGTGAGTACCTGCTTAGCCTAAGGGAAAGAAGAACTTTAGCTAAGCAGGAACCAAATTCAAAAAATGTACCTTATATCGGACAGATTGTTCATATTAAGGAAGAACTTATCCCCAGACAAAAATGGAAACTAGGAAAAATAGAAAAATTAAATTTCAGTCAGGATGGGGCAGTACGCTCAGCAGAAGTGAGGACGGAAACATCGACAATCACGAGACCTATTTGTCATCTCTTTCCTTTAGAGGTGATATGACTAAAAGGAATCAAATTCGTGTACTGCAAGGATCATTCGGTGGCGGAGTGTGTCACATGTCAAGATACATGACAATGACATAGTTAAATGCTTGTTGTAAAGTATTTTTTTGTTGTTAACTTGTTTGTAAAGTTATTTTTGTAATAAGAAAAAATATAGTTGAATTGAGTTGTAGTTAAAAAGCCAAAAGAAATTAGTTCTTCTTAAAGTAATTAGTATAGATAATAGTTTTGTCGTAGTATACGACAAACTCTGTGGTTATTATAAATGGATCGTAAATCGTTTATCGATAAAAACGGAAGCTTAGTAAATGATCTTTTCCCTTTAAAAGTTAAAAATAAAATAAAAGATTCCAGTTGAATTCTGCAAAAGTCTAAGCAAATTTCAAGTTTTCTGTTTGTGCCTTAAGAGAAGAATAAAGTTAAGAAAAACACACGAGAATCTCTCTAGGGGGTTAGTCGAAGGTTTGGATGTAGTGGGTGCCGGAGCTCCGAGGCAAATTGAATTGGTAAAGTTTATCTGAGGAGGGAGGGCTCAAGTCTTATGGTGCCATTAGAACGTAAAAGACAAGAAAATCTGATCACAAGATAAGAGGCTGGAGAGGATTTCCAAGCCACCAGCTTCCTTTCAAACCCCCCCTTGCTGATCGAATTAAACTACAAGCCATTTTGTTTTTCCACACTCTTAATTAAGTGATTCTTCAAGGAAAATAAGTTTATAACTGTGTGAAAATACTAAATCTAGTTTAACCGTTATAAATATTCATTTTAACCTTTAATTACTTTATACAAAAATAATGTTTGAAGCTTTCAAGTCTGAGAAATAGGTGAGTTCTGTTTCACTCGGATAATCACATCGAGACAATTATATTGATTTTAATTATGCGTAGTAAACGTCGTCGTTATTGTCTAACCAACATTCATATCCGTTTATCGATAAAAGCCGAGTTTACCTGTGAAGATTACTCCTTTAAAACCCTTCACCAAATTTGATTGAAATATGCTCAGTACTTTTGGCTCCATCATTATGCAAAGATAACTAAAATTAAAAAAAAAAAAAAATTCTTTCTCAATGCAATAATAAAATTATAGCTTTTTAATAATAATATTTTATAAAAATATATATTTTAGTTTACAATTATAGTTCAGTAAAATTAGACCAAAACAAAGCTGTTCCTCCGATTAATTAATACTGGCCTGTTAGTTTTAATTATTTATAGTGGATTTATAGTGATCTTGTCTGGTATTATACTTTTGATAGAATAAATTACCGGTAATTCTCTTGCAAGTATTGAATTATTTGCAGCGATGGAACGGGGTAACATCTTGCATAAACGTGTAATTTAGCATTAGATCTTTAATTTCAGGAAAAATTGTGCTTAACCCAACTTCAATGTTTGTTACACCACTGAGAAACTCCTCCCACTTACCTACAAAGACCCCCCCCATTCCACCATATGGTAATTTATTCTATTAAAACTATTATACCAGACAAGATCACTACCCGGACAACGACTTTTTTAAGACCCTATTTCAAACCGTCATTGTGTAGCTCACCCAATCGTTTTTAATTTTATAGATATGAAATTTAAAGAAGAAGAATGTAGTTTTCAGACTCCGCAAACCCCATATCTCTATCTACTACAGATGCTGAGCTATAAGTGTTCAAAAAAGTGCTTTATTTTGGCCCACCCTTTTTATAAACAATGAACTACAACTCAAATAATTCAAATTTTTTGGAGAGTTCTACGTGAGGTACTTGAGAGATTTGAAACTGCTAGTGACATAAGCTGAAGGGGCTGAGACAATGTCTTCACTACCTGAGCCTAACTTAATTTGAATCAATTAAGCCCCTTGCACTCTACCAAAGTATACCACCATATAGAACAAGCCTTTTGTTGAATGACATTACCATCCCTATTTCAATTTTTTTTTCCAATTTTTTTAAGCATACCTGTTGTGATGATTTCTGTTTCTAGAAGCTCTTTGTCTTGGAGTAAGTGTAAATTCCAGTTCGAGAGTTCTAGCCTGCTTTAACCCAACTTTCCCCATTAATCTNCCCCCCCCAAAAAAAAAGAGAAAGACAAAGTCCAGAGAGTGTTCTCTATTTAATACTTTATATTTTCATGAGTGAACTAATGAATATGAAATCAGCAAATGTTTTCACAGGCTTTCGTGTTTGCAGTATTTTTAAACATATAATAAGTAAAATAATAATAATATAGTGTAATAATAAGTAGTATAATATTCATATAGTATAATATTAAAGAGTAAATAAGTGAAATATCGTCAATAAGTCAGGAGGAACTATTTATATTATTTTTTTTCTATTGGAAGATTAATTATTTTCGGTTAATTAATCAATATAGAAATGATTAAGAATACTTAGATCAGCTACTTCATCTTAGCCCTAGTTGATGTCGTTCTATACCATGATAAGAAGTTGAATGACCACTATTCATCCTTTCTTATCAATACTCTTATCTCTTTAACTCTTCTCTCCCTTTAAATCTCTTCATTAACTTTATTCTTAAACTCTTTGTCACAAGCTTTGCCTTATAAAATAACCTTGTATAAATTATTAGATTGCCTAGGACTGGATTAGGAATTAATTGAAAAGGAGATAAAGTTAGAAATGTTTTGGATGAAATAATAGTCTAATATTAGTCTAATAATTATTCTGCACAAAAACATTATCAATTTTTAAGTTTTTGGTAGTACTCATACTACGGAACGTTTAAATTTTAAATTAAATCAAATTATAATTACTATTTACAAAGGGAGACAGTCAGAGAAAAATAGACCTATAATCCCGGCGCAGGGGTCTATTTTTCTCTGACTGTCTCCCTTTGTAAATAGTAATTATAATTTGATTTAAAAACATTATCTCAACTATTATTTTAATTTTAAATTTATAACTAGTAGATATTAACTTGACAACTTTCTTTTGAAATCTATGTGGACTTTAAATAAGCCAATTTACAACCTTTGTTTTAATTGAATTATTCCTATTAATTATTTCAACTGCAAAAGTATAAAACCTATCATTTCCATATATAATTACTATCGAGCTTAATTATGTTAAAGTTATCAAATAAAGCTTAATTATTGAATGAGTTCAGTGAGTTCTTTATTTCGAAGACTTAGTTTGTCTAAGGATAACTGGTGTAAAAATTAACCAATTTAAACTAAATTCGCCACCTAGGTACATCGTACATCTTACCATTTGTTACAACTGTATACTTTGTGGAAATGTCTCACATCATATTTTCAAGATCTAGGCCAATATGGTGAACGACTAAAACGAGTAAATAATGTTTATTACTGGCCCGCACATCCTTAGCTCGTGAGTTCGGAATGCAGCGTGTCACTATCTCAGCTGGTCAGGCTGGGTTCCTATTTAATTCCTTCTTTCCCGGAACATTTAAGTAGCTATATCTGACTACGTAGTGATCTGTTTTTTGATAAGTGATTTTTATAGAACCTGGCCCATAGCTTTCAGAGTGTGACAGCTGTCGTAAGTTTATAATTGTCAACCTTATGACTAGAACCTTTACTGGTAATCTAAATAGGCACTTGTAAAACTAAGAGTCTTACTTTGTCGGCTCTTGTAATAAAATTGTAATGAAAAAGAAACTCTTAGTTTTAGCATTGGCAACCAAGTTGCAGAATGCTATGTCTCATCTCCAAGTATTCTTATCTCTGATTTTATTGTTCTACATTTTACTTCTGCACTAGCTCATATGTTAGAGCCACGCGATGCCTAATTTATATCATTATTTAAACTAGTGACAAGTTTTATTTAATGTTTGGATTAAGTTTAATTTAATAATTTATTATTATATTAACGTCATACAAATTAAGACTTTTGTTTACGTATAATAAAGTTGAATTTAGTAAGCCGAGTTTAAAGAGCGAGTTTCGGTAAGCAGTTGTACTAATTGGTTGGTTAGGGAGTGTCAGGGAATTCTCGGGGCTGTATAACATTCCAGCTAGTTCTAAGAGGGGGGAGGGGGGTAAGGTATCTTTATTGGTTGGGTTATCCCACATCCTGCCGTCTACCTAACTAAATAATCCCCTGGATTTCAAACTTCGCAAAACCTTCTCTGCCTTTCTGACCTCAAAACCTAGCTAGCATAAACTAACTTAAAATGTCCTGAAACGTGACAACGATACATTATAAAACAAAAAAAAACATGATATATACTTATTTATTTAAAAAATTCTCATTCTGTCGTTTTGCCTAAAAAGGAGTTATCAAATAACAAGCAACCTATTCAGTTGTTTAAATACTACTTTGCATTCTCTGACATTTTATCCGCCTTTTTTTCTCGGGGGTAGTTTTTTCGGCATGGTACCTTAAATTAGAAAGGCCTCTTTAGTTAAACATTGGCTTTTGTTTTCTCTAAGGGTGAAGCCCCTTAAAAAGTGAGGTGTACATTTTGTCTGGAGCCTTGCTCGTATGAATAATTTGGAAGCGAGCTTAACTCTTTTTCTCTTACTTGATGTACAAGTTGAATACATAGTTTTTTTCGTGCCTTGTTACATTCTTTGTGTATTTTCTCTTCTTTTTTATCATCATGTGTTTTTTTCCCCCTTACAATTTCATTCTTTCTTTCCTCGTTTATATTTATATTTATTTTTAGTATGAGTAGAACAGTCAAGTTTCATATTTAATATTTAATGTTTATTTCCTGATTATACTAATACTTTAATATTTCTTCAACTATTTTATTTTCTCATAAAAAGAGAAAGTATTGTGATAGCTCGAAAATTCGATTTTGATGGATTTATACGTTTTCATTTCCCCTGAGTCCAAAAAAGGGGTTTTTAAAAAATGTCTTCTGTCGCCTGCAGACGCCTGGAGCCTAAACTACTGTGCCGATTTGACGAAATTCGGCATTCATGTTCAGAATAATTATACTCCGTGGCGAAATCGAGAAATAAATTTTAGCTCCAAATTTAAGGGTGCTACCCCCCAAAAACTCAGAAAGAAACGGGGGAAAAAATTATTACTTGAAAACGGTTCCGACGTTTTTTTGTTTTTTTTTTGTTTTTTTTTTGGCATTGGCTCGTGGAACCATACAGCCATAAGTTCCGATGATTTTGATTAAAAAAATCTAAAATGTACTCCACTTAAATAAAAATGTTACGATGTAAGCCGTTTTCCCGGGAAAAATCTAGTTCCGGAGAAAATAGCTTAAAACGCGGAAAAGAGAGAGCCCAGGTTCGATTTCCCGCCCAGGACAAGTTATTTTTATGATAAATTATAATGAAATATTCAATAATAATTAAATGTACATTGGAAAACTAATAAATGGAAAACACTGGGCTTTGTAATTTTGAACTCGTATAGGAGGAAGTTTGTCTGTGTTGTCTCGGACCGATTTTTTTTTATTATTTAAGAACTTTTTTTAGTTTTAGGAAGAGTTTACTTTAGTGACTGTATTTTTTGAATCGATTGACTCATAACTAGTATTCTAGAGTCTAGAATGTTTTTTTTTTTTAATTCCAGTGGTTAGCAGTTGCATTAGGTTTATACTTGGAAGTGTTGTTAGGTCGGTGTTGATAATATCGGCAGGGTTTCTCTTTTCCTTTGATCTAAGTTCTTTACCAAGGGTTTTCAGGTTGTACGCCTAGTGAACAATCTTTTCTTTTGAGGTTTTCCATCTGCCACTTTTCGATGGCTTCTATAAATTCTTGACCTGTTGGTAAAGGTTGGAATTCTGAAATTTCATTTAACGTGATACATATTTCTTATTTTATCGCCATGTTGTACCTGCAATAAAAAGAATCTATAATTATTATCACAAATAGCCTACTTATTTGTTAGTATCCTTAAAAAAAATGTTGGGTCAAAAAGCTTTTCAAACTCAATAAAACATTATACCAAGAACACTATAATATTTGCATGTTTTCTTTTGGGTCTCTTCAGGGTTTTTTTTATAAATTTAGGTAATAATAATTAAACCATTATTCTTTTTGTCTTGCTATATTTCGCCCTACACCTTGGGCTTCTTCAGGCTCTTCTTTTAAGTTCCATTATTTTATTAACATAAAATTTGTCATTAATTGGGTCAGTATATATAAAAAATTACACATAAATATAAAACTTATAACATAAACACAAATTAACATATGTCTAACACTTTTTTAAAATTAAAATTAACTTGAATCTCCTCTGTTTAACATTCAGAAGGAGACTTAGTCTCCTTCTGAATGTTTTATTAATTTTAATTTTAAAAAAGTGTTAGACATATGTTAATTTGTGTTTATGTTATAAGTTTTATATTTATGTGTAATTTTTTATATATACTGACCCAATTAATGACAAATTTTATGTTAATAAAATAATGGAACTTAAAAGAAGAGCCTGAAGAAGCCCAAGGTGTAGGGCGAAATATAGCAAGACAAAAAGAATAATGGTTTAATTATTATTACCTAAATTTATAAAAAAAACCCTGAAGAGACCCAAAAGAAAACATGCAAATATTGTAGTGTTCTTGGTATAATAAATTGGAAAAAAGAGTTCAAAAAACTACTCAAGAAAAACTCAATAAAACATTTCTTATTCATCTTTATGTGCTCTTTCCCTCTCTCTTCAAGCTTATTTAAACGTTAAAGGCCTCAAATTCACTGTGATTTTTATATAATTTTGTTTTTGGTTTTTAAGAAATAAAATAAAATGAAATACAAAATGTATAAAATAATAATAATACATAATGCGTAGTCAGTCGCTTCGATGGTTTTACAAACGGTTTCCTATAGCCGAAAGGCTTATTTACATTAAATTTCATTAAATTATTTTTTAATTAATTCGAAATGTGCTGAATTATAGATATATTACATTATGCAGATAAACAGTTGTATCTAGTTGTACATTATTTAAGATGGGATTTAGGAGATTTAATTCCGATTTGTCCTTTTAAGTTATTTATTAGTCTAGACTTAAATATTTTATTTAGTCACTTGCCTAATAAATATAAATTATCTAGAGGTTCAAATAGTTCTTACATCGTTTATTTTACAAATTATTTAACACTTCATGTTACATTCACTACGGCGGTGGTGTTCATTGGTTTTACATTACACTTACAGGTTATATTCATGTAGTCTGTACAATAACATATCCATACTTCTAACCCTCGGATATTTACATTACGTTCTTCTACATGTGTACGCTTTCATCCATATTTAGAATCATCGTTATAATATTCTGATTTACATTAATCCAAAATGAGATAAAGGTGTTAAAGTTCAGTGAAATGAGTAAATGAATATGAGCGTCTCTATTAATATGCATAACATGAATAATCCTTACCCTTATATATCTTCATCTGCATAAAATATAAAGACTTAAAACTCGGATAACTTTATACGAGCTATCTTAAAGCAATATTTTCCCTCTTTTACCAATTAATTATAAACCACTTGTTTTTCCTTATAATTCCTTTCGGCTCTTCCTCCCTTTTTTAAAAAAAATGCAAAACAGTATTTAATTTGCATTTACTAAGTTATTTAATTTTATAAACTCACTATTAAATAAAACGATTGAGATTTGTTGTAATAAAAATAAAACGAGATTGTTGTATTAGAAATAAACGAGAAAAGCATAAAATAATTTAATAACTAATAAAATCAGATACAAGATGATTTACTGGAGATAGGGGAATAACATAACATATTTCATACAAAATCTAACAACAGATTTGCACTAACCTATCCAAATTTATTTTCACCCACTTACTTTATCATAATATCAATAATCATTTGAACTATTTGCTGACCGTAACTTGAACATTGGGACTAACATAGTTTATTCTTATTAATTTTTTTAGACTTCGAAGTTTTTGTGTTAAATGCATTATATTGGTTATTGAACCTACAACTAAAATCTTTTCGAATCATCAAAGAATGGATGCAAATAACACCATGGGATTTGACCTTTATTACTAGTCGTCATGGTCATCACATTTTTCATTATATAGTTACTTATTTTATCTTCAAATTTTGCCAATTATAATGATGAAGTTACTTGTTTCTGTTTATTTTGTTTGAGACCCTCACGTACTTAATAAAACTCAAAAAGCTAAACTGATTTAAATTAAAAATCATTCTTTCAATCATAGAACTTATTCAAATATTTATTATATATCCTGCACCTTACTAAATCATTAAACAAGAAATCCCTAAAGGCCCCCATACACGATCAAACATTTTGTGCAAAATGTTTGCGCAAACCTGATGTCGGGGAAATTTTGTTAAAAATCATGTTTGCGCAAACATCAAGCAGCCATACATGGTCATACAAGCCCATACATGGTCAAAATGTTTGCACAAACATAATGTTTGCGCAAAATGTTTGACCGTGTATGGGGGCGTTAAGGCTCTTATCCCTTCCTCTTTTGATAATTTATTTACAACTGTTAAAATGCAAATCAGCATTATTAATAATAATACAATTTTCTTTTGTGTCAATAATTGTTGAAATTAATTTTTCTAACTGTTAATATTAATATTCTATGTTATATTTGTTACAGGCTGGTGTCAGCAGCAGTATTTTAGGATAACTCCTAAAGATAGTAGGGTACTTGAAGGAGGTGAGATTGTTATACAATGCGAAGTCTCAAATCTTGCAGGAAGAGTTCAGTGGACTAAAGATGGATACGCACTCGGTGAGTCAACTTTTGATAATTTACATTTAAATTTTAAGTTGTGTCTTATGCTTTTTGATTAGAAACAAATTTATCTAAGGAACTGAGAAATAGAGTAGATTGCAATTATAATAAGCAAACATAACAACATCTATATTAGCATTATATATGAAATTTGGGTAACCTCAAAAGCATAGCTTGAGTGCGACCTTCATTGATTTTAGTACACATTTTTTGCTTCATCTCCTTATGTGCTCTATTTACTTATAATTTGCAAAATTATACATTACAACCGAAATAACGATGAAAAAATAAAGCAAACGATTAACCCGACAATACATGTGGAACAAAACAAGAATTTTAAGTTATGTGAAACAGATATCAATTTTTATGGGACTATTTTATTTACTTATGTCTTAAAGAGATAATTTGTAGTTTTAAAATGTTTAGGGGGCGTGATTTGAGTTATTTTTACGGGCATTAAATTTTATATAAATTATATATGATGTGATGCATGGATTGTAGCAGCTACTGTTAAACATACTTATTTAACGTCATAAAAATAGTTCAAAAACTCAGGAAACCTACTTGTCAATAAGTAGAAGCTGCAACTAGCTGAATTCTTCCCCAATGAACATTAGCATTATCTGTTTTATTTCATATAAAGCATTGTCTTGATATTCTAAAATATTAAAACATATTTAATGGTGCATATCTAATATCGTATCTAATTAGTTTCCTCAAACAGATATTGATTATTCTCTTTTAGAGAATTTCAAGGAATTCAACTGTACATAATCAGCTTCTTACATTAATTTGTAATTTTACTTAGTTTTCTTAGCTACTTGCTATTGACAATGTTGCTCATTAATTGACTCTCAAGGAACATCATTGAATTTAGTCTTTTTTATGACGTATCTAAATCAAAAACTATTACGTTATTTTAAGATGAATTATTGAATTACACTTGAATATTTTATTCGACAACAAACATTACGCTTCTATTTCTGACTTCAATTATTATTATTTTTTTAACTCAACGAAAATCTTTATCCCTCCTAATACAGATAGCGTTTAGTTTTTCATTCAAACACATCCTTATGGTTCATAATGTTCTTAACGATTATAAAATTTAAAAATTTACAATAAATTTGACACCTTTTACTTCATTATAATATAATATTCGTAACTACATAGTTACAATAATGTATTTAGTTAATAGTACATTACGCGTCGAGTGTGGAAAGTAGCATTTTGCATGCGAGTGTGGAGTTTACACCCGAGCGATAGCGAGGGTAGTAAAAACCACACGAGCAATGCAAAATGCCGTTTTCGCACGAGTTGCGTACCGTACTTTATCTACGATTGTTAGATTTTAATAATAAATGCAGAAAAAAATAATAAACTTCCT
>KZ651102.1:74813-88878 GCA_001010745.2 Gerris buenoi | reverse complement strand
AAATAAGAATTGGAATTAAACTTAAATAGAAAGTTACTTAGATGCACGTTATAAACATAGATAAAAAATATATATATATATATATATTTTGGTGCTGTGGATGCGAGAAATATGGACATTTCTTTTTAAGTCCGAATGACGAAATGCCGTTAAATTACCGCTGAAGAAAAATTGTTTCGGACAATAAATATAAGATTAAATGAATGAAGATATTACATGAATACGTTTATCCTATTTTTATCATCTTAATAATAATACTCTGATTAAAAAGGGATTTCAGAGTGATGCTTCAGTTATCTGGCTTTGTGATGATTGGTGCTCAATATATTATTTTATATATTATTATTTAGGTATATAAAACAAAAAAAGGATTTACAAGAGATCAAGGAGTTAAAGGATTATCAAAGTTCATACGGATTTATGAGAATGGAATTGGTTTATATTTTTGTGATTAATTATTCTAAAACGTTTTATTTTTTATTTTGCTCTTTATATTCGGTTTAACTCAAATGATTAAAACCTTTCTTTTGAAGTACGGTACAATTTAATGTTTTGTGAATATTATATTCAATATTCAATCTTGTTCGAGTATAAACTTATAGGAAATTGACTAGGACAAGTAGTTACAGTTAATTGCAAAGAAAGGATATGCGTTAGTAATTAAATGCCCTTTTAATGGGTGTGTATTCTAGGATTAATGCTTTTTTGTTTTTCTTTATGAATTTTCGAATCGCAAACTGACGTTGATAGCGATTTAAATTAGCTTGTCAAGACGAAGGAGTTTAACTGGAAATCTAGGAAAGAGGAAATAGAGGCTAAATGGTTTAAGGATTGGACTATTGGTTGGCAGACCTAAGCAGTTAAAGGTCTTTGTAACCAGGCCCTTTAACTGCCGGCTGAAACCTCTAGGGAAGGTTTTAACACAGGTCAGGCTTTATATACTGTAACAACTAAAAGGGCTTTACAGTGCCACCAACTGAATCAACCTGGGGCTCTTTGATGAGTCTATAAAAATAAAAGATATACAACATACAGCCCCTAGTGGCAACCCTGGAGGAAACCTATGAATCTTTTTACTTGCCTGTTTTCACTACTGTCTTTGTTTATAGCAGCCTTAAAAACGTCTCAACCCTTCTTTATACTCCCCTGATTACATGACAATTAATTAGCCGAGAAGGCAAGATAAATGAGGCATTAAATACACAAAAAGAAAGAGCTTTATAAAAAGTTTACTATCTGTTCTTTTTTTGCAGAACTATGATGTAAAAAAGCCAGTTTTTTTATCACACAGATAAAGATGAATTAAAACATTTTTTTAGTTAACAAAATGTCTTATTTTGAAATTTTAATAGCTGTTAATTTTTTTAATCCCGCTTATTATACAAACAAACTGTCTAAATCTAGTATTAAAGATGATTTTTAGGTGTAAAACAATCCTAGAAATACTTAAGTTGGTATTAACTTCATTATTTTTGTTTAAACAATTAATTATAATAGATTCATATCCTTTATTTAATTAAAATTACCTAATTTTGCGAATTAAGAAAATAATACTTGAAAAAATGAACAAAATGAATAGGGAAAAAATGAATAGGGAGATACATTTATAGTCAGCTTTATTATCTTATTAATCTTGATTTTATTCTCTCTAATGCTTTTTCCATCTTATTATAATTTATTTTAATGAAAAATAATATTTATTTATTTTATTTTATTTTTTATTTTAAAAAGGAAGCTGCTTTAATATTTTGTATGTATATTTAACCATCTCTTCTCAGGAATAATGTTTTATTATAAAGTTGTTTTTTTATTATAAATATATTATTCAACAAGTAATATATAATATATTAATTAAACAAAAATAGAAAAGATGGTTTAGATAAATTTGCATAATGCAATCATTTATTATTTTTATAATTCATAATATTTAGTTATATTCTAGTTGTAGGAAAGAGATAGTATCAGGTGGCGGGACTGGGGACCCCCTACTCTTTGGTGGCATGGTGTCTTGTAGTGTTAAAGCACGCGACGCTTGGGTTTTTTGAAGCTCGGGACACTTGTAAACTATGATTGTTACCTCCAACCTCTAGTTACTTAATGAAGACTGTATATTTCGTGTTCCTGTCGGCCTTTATTTCGCTTTATCAAAACATAAAAATCTGTTATCTTAATTTAACCATCTCTTCTCCAAAGAAAAAAAATGTTTTATTAATGTTGTTTTTTCTTGTGCATGGCTTTTAAAAATTTTATTTAATAATAAACCTAATATTTAATATTTATTTTTCGGATCTAGATTTTACTTTAATAGTTAAATCAACAACTTTACGATAAATAAGTTTTTTATGTATTTATAATTCAATTTATTACAGTACAAAATACTCTGCCAATTAGTGTGGCTCAAAGCTTTCTCTCGTCTTATTTCGTATACTTACTATTTTATGCTTTTACAGTCCATTAATGTCAAAATTTTCCCCTCGAATCGATTAAAATTGTCACAATTACTACAGACTAGTAGTTTTTGAGATTTTTTGGTTAACAAAAATTGAGCGACAGACAAACACGGAAACAAAAATGTTCCTAGATGTCTGAGGCGGATTTCTGTCTTGGAATTTTCGAAATAGGAGACACGAAAAAAATTCTTATTTTTAGAACGATCACATGTAGCTTCCACTCATTATATTACGAAGTTTACTGATTTTATGCTTTTACAACCCATTATTGTCTGATTTAATTGTTCCCCCTTTTATTTTAAATCTGTGAAATTGTTTGGTTTTGCTTCCGAGCTTACCAAAGGAAGATGTGTATTCTAAAAAAAGATTTTTTTTTTCTATATGTGTCCTATTTTGAAAATTCCAAGACAGAATACGTTTTGGACACATGGGACCATTTTTGCTACCAAACTTACCGAAGGTAACGGAAGCTATGAGGTTATACTAATTTCAAAAATTCCAAGACAGAAATCCATTTCAGACTCAGGGAACATTTTTGGTTCCGTGTCTGTCTGTCGCTCAATTTTTACGAACCAACTTATCTTACAACTATTCGTCCAAGTTAATGAACTTTGTATGGTAAGTCATAATTACCCCACTTTTAGTTCCATATAACAAATTTATTTACACCGATATTTTCAGAAATACTCATATGGTTTTATGAAATTTGGATGGTTTGTCGAAAGTAGATCACAGATAGCACATAGCACCAGATTAATTTTAACCGTCTACGCTCTTTAACTTTTGCTCAATTGATTTTTTAATTCATATAAAAAATCTAAACAATTTATAAATGTTAAACAATCGGGAGAAACAATTAAATATTAAATTACGCGATAGGATGTGAGGAAGCTATGTGTCATACTAATTGTCAGTCAATTCATGTTAAGTAAGGCTTATGTGTATCATATTAAAGCTAATGAAATTGGGATTAAGCTTTTCTAACACAAACTACGTTGATTATAAGAATAAGGTTATTTCTATGAATGATCAAAATTGTGTGTTGTATAAACATAGAAGTATATTATGCTTTATAAAAGCCTGAAGTACTGTTTTCAAAAACACATTCTCAGAAAATTCGATTAGAGATGGAGAGATAAAGAAATTGATTATTATCTAGATCGCAGAAGGGAATTATCTTTCGTTTTTTTCCATTTCCGGGTGTTCCATCTTGAATGTGAACTAGATATTTATTTATATATTCACTATATTTAACCCATAAGTTCCCCATTGGACAAATTCTAACAAATATTTATGTTTACTGAGTTTGTCTACTTCTTAAACAATAAAAACATGAATTAACAACTACAGGATCAACAAATGGTAACTAAGAATTAAATTAATAAATTCGAAAGTATATTTAACTTGTTTTGAGTCCTAAGTGTTGTAAGGAGAAATAGTCATAGTTAATCTATATAAAATTATCCTGATTTAATACACGTTCATGTTTTTTGTTTTGTTTTTTTTTGTTTTTTTTTCTTTGAAGTTGTGGTCTCCATTTGGATGGGCGACCGCAGAATCTGGGTTTAATGCCTGGGCCGACACCGACACCCACTTCCGCGCTTGGTGTTTATCCAGCATTGCTATATAGTCGCTAATGCACATTATAAGTTTTATGCAGCTGATGAAGGAACACACTAACCCCGAGTCATACCTGTAGCTGTATACCCTTTGGCTGGCCTTGGCTATGAGGCACTGACTTAGTTAGTTCTTTAAAATGAGAAAAATACCTAGTATACATGCAGTAGAAGTATCTTCAGGTTATGAGAACCTAATAATTTAAACATTTAAAATAATATTAAGTTTTAGTAGTAGTATTAGGTGGGTAGAATCACTTGATCGAGCCTGGCAATTAGGCATTATTCTTTAAATTAGGCATTTGAGTAACCTCATGGTAGAGAGTTGCAGCCGCTTCCACTGTATAATGTACCGGCGAAGTGAGTATGATGCGATCGTTAGTGGTCTGTGTAAATCAGAGAACCCAGGCGTGGGATCATACTCACCACCCTTTACCGCTCTTGACTCTCAGATACAATTCAGAGCACCACGATGAGAGGCCCTTGACCTTGTTCCGCCTTTAATACACATATTCGTATGTAAAATCAGAACACCATGACGCGGGATCGAAACCTCGACCTTGTGTCATGGGTTGTCCATTTATTGATGGCCAAGCTATAGGATTGGTGCCTTTAGCCCAACTATCACTCTGGCTCCCTAATTTTAGTTATAAGAACTAAACTAAAAAAAAAAAAAAAATGTATCAATTGTTGAAAAATTTTTTGTATAGAGTTTAATGTTGGCTGATATTAGTGGTTAATCTAGCTGAGTATTTAGATTGAGAGAGAGAGAGATAGAGAGAGAGAGAGAGAGACAGAGAGAGAGAGAGAGAGAGGAAGGGAAAAAAATCACAATAAGAGATGCGCTTCTTTTCATCGGCTGAGTAAGTCTATTGAATCTCACTGACGGCAAATGTGCATATGTGTATACTTGCTGAGATGGAGTAGGCACTTGAGTGACATTGAGTGCCGTATCCTCGGTTCTTAGTAGTTAGTTGCACAGGGATTGAGGAGCTTACTTACAAGACGCAATCGCAAGTCGTGCTTCAGTCGCCTCTTAAATCTTTCTATTAGATAAGGCATGTATGTATCCCTTTAAAAAGCACAAGATTAAGATTTTTCTATACTTGATACAGAGTTAAATTAATCAGGGTCAGAGTGAAATATAAAATAAATCTTTCAACTCAAAAACTCGGACTCCTTTTTCCAAGAACAATAGATTATGATTTACTTTTCTAAATAAAAGAATAAAATATGTAATAGAACAAAAATCGTATATCTTTCCTAAAACAAATACATATTTAATTTAATATACTAGTATATTGCGATTCAAAGTTGTCATAAACAGTTAAAATTAAATATGAAATAAGATATTTCTTAGTTTATTTGCAATGTGCTGACTTTTTTAACCTTGCACAATACAAACCGAGCCATGGGTCGTAACACGCCACCGTTCTCTTTAATGTATAAAGTTTATTTCTTATTACTAAAAAAAGAAAAGAAAAAGATAATGATTAATTTTAGGGCAAGAAGTTAGACTAAAGTTATCAGTTATGGAGAATCATTGGATATATTGGTGGTGGTGACAGGGGTTATAGTTAGCCTATCTCTATCCAAAGTCTTTGCTTTATGGTTCATATATCTCTAGGCTATAATACTATCCCACTATGGGTCTCCCCGTTGAAGAAGAAAAGGTCCAAGTTTTACGCTGTTTCCTTTCTCTTGAGTCTTGTCTAATCTCCGCTTGAAACCAACCAACTTTTCATAGCTATATATTACAGCTGACAGCTTCATCTCGGCTCCTCTTATCTCCGCTTCCCTTTTCCTTTAACCTATTTTTAAAAAAAAAAAAAACATTTCCCACTTCTAGAGCTAAGCTACAATATTCTTAGTTGATAGTAAAATTTTCTTTTTTTATAAATATGTAATATAACCTATTTTATATTAGAATAATAAGAATCTTAAATATTTTTATTATTCTATTTTGGCGATAATAAAGAAAGATATTGTTTTATATATAGAAACCCTTTATAGTTTTTTTTATTAGTTATCTCTTTCATTTGAAATTTAATCAGATATAGCATATGTGTGTTTGAATGTATGTATACCAGAATATCAAAAGACCTTTGAACATTAAATTATTCCAATAGAGTGCTCTTGATATAAAAATCTGTCTCTAAATAAGTACTTTTCAAGTTTTCATCTCAGAAAAAATCGTTTTTCTATAATTTTCTTGTTATAAATTATTGATTGATTAAACCAGATGTGACCCGAAATTATAAATGGTGGTAATCTTAATCATTAAAAATTAAGATAGCGCCTATCAGAAAACCATTTATTTTTATTGTTGACTTTCACCGGCCATTATATCGGAATTAATATAAATATTTATTTTGCCCTTATTAGACATGATATAAATTTTGTCTCCCTCAACATAGTTGGATGTCTGTCTTTAAGTGGGAAGGATTTAATTACGCTTAACTATATACTAATCTAAATCAGACGTGTGACTTCAACCTTCGTGGCATGGATTTCATCGGAAAACAATCTGTTTATTTCGAGTCTACCAGCGGAAGCCTACACCCACTAGATTAATTTGTTTGTGTATATTAATTTAAAAAAATGATTCGGGCTTTTTTATTACCTTGTTATTTATCATGCAACATTTCTTCATTTCCTTTTAGTATTCGTTTTGAATGTTTTTTTCTTTTGTTTTAGGTTTCAGCGCAGTTCTGCCAGGTTTCCCTAGGTACTCGGTTGTCGGCGATGCAAGAAACGGTATCTACAACCTGAAGATATTAAACGCATCACTGGAGGATGATGCAGAGTACCAATGCCAGGTTGGACCTATGGGAGCTAACAAGGCCATACGAGCCAATGCCAAGCTCTCCGTTATATGTAAGTAAACGTTAAATTACAGTTTTTCTCCAATGTGATATCCCCTTTAATTTAACTATATTTTTCAAAGGTTGTCTAAAGGGGTATTCTTGAATAAAAAAGCTAAAACATTTGCTTTGCTATTTTATTATTTTCTATTTGGTAATATTTCGTCTACAAATTTTTAGACATTTTCAAACCTTCATCTATCAATTTTAATTACTATACAGTAATATGTCACAGAAATCTCAAAACATTTTAATAATTTAATTTAAACTGTGAATCAGACATCACTGAATGATCATGACTCACAGTTTAAATTAAATTATTAAAATGTTTTGAGATTTCTGTGACATATTACTGTATAGTAATTAAAATTGACAGATGAAGGTTTAAAAATGTCTAAAAATTTGTAGACGAAATATTACCAAATAGAAAATAATAAAATAGCAAAGCAAATGTTTTAGCTTTTTTATTCAAGAATATCCCTTTAGACAACCTTTGAAAAATATAGTTAAATTACAGTATAAAAGATATGTCTTTTTGAATTAATAATTAATATGACTGATGACGTCATATTCCTATAGAGTATAGAGGCTTGATCAGGGTAGATTAAGTTGCCTTGTTTTAATATATCCTGATATAACTTGCAATATCTATAATTGAAATTAACGCATTATTCACATGTGACCCGAAATTATAAATGTAATAATCTTAATCATATAATGCATGGGGGTATTTATCACAGTAATGTATTAAAGAAGTTAATAAAACATCAATTTAAATACACAATCGGTAAAACATGTATTGAGTTAAAAATAATGCGGCTTTGACTCCTTACGGTTCTTTTATTAGTTTAAAATAAATAAACTTGATAATTGAGAAGTAAATTTAAAAATTCGTAAATTCTCCTTTCATTTAAATAAAGTATAATTGTAAATTTATTTACTATTAGAGGTTATTTACCTGCCTTTTTATTCCTATATCTGTTTGCGGTGGGATACTTTGGCCAGGGTTTATTGTGGCCATTGTTTTCTTTTTGTTGGTTTTATCAAAGGCTTACCTAATAAAACGAGAAACTAAGGTTTCCTCTTCTTTTTCTTTTATACCTCCTGAAAATAATATAAAGTAATTTAAAGTAAGTAAAATTTAAATTAAGAGGAAAGCTCCTGGGAGGAAGATAGCGGGAGTAGATTTAATTCAAAGGAGTCTTGAGAATCAGCGAAATCTAATTATACTAAAGTAAGTGTTCTTGTCTTGGCGCAGAATCTTGTCGCAGTGCAAGTCTTATAGGTTAGGGAGAAGCCTCACGAAAAAAAACTACTTTTTTGCAAGGGGGACTAGGTGTAAAAGGTGTAAAGAAAAAAGTACAACCTGATTATTTAGAAGATAGAGGTTTAATGGCGGATGAAGGGCTTTTGGAAAATAAAGAGGCAGGTAGGGGGTAAATTATAAGGTAAAATGTAGGACGGATGGAGCGGAGAATTAGTGTTAGACGAGGGGGTACATTAAGGGCGCCTCAGTTAGCTTGTTTAAAGGGAGGGAAGGGAGTTATATCGAGGCCCCTGGGAAATAGAGGCCACTCTCTAGTCTGTAGGTGCCCTTTTTAAACGGGATACTCGGGGGTTGGGGATCGAGGTGTCAGAGGTTCGTCCCCAGAGAGCGCTCATTGCCTCGCGCTTTTAGACCGGTGTAAGCAAACAAGAGGTTGGTTCGTTTTCTCCTTAGTCGGAATTTTATGCTTGGAAAATAACCGAGTAATAGTCCGGGTATTAGATCTATTTCAAACTAAACAGTATTGTCACTTAAGTAATTCATTTGTTTCATGTACAAGGGGTTAAGTTGTTTTTCTTCTTCTTGGATTAATTTACTTTTAAACTTCGATTTTAATCTACTTCAATTAAGTATAAATAATAATTTATTTGTCTTAAATTCTACTTTCTCTTTCGTTTTGAGGTGTAGATTAATGTAAATATACTTTCTGACAATAAAACTTATTGTAGTATAAAAATAAAGCGATAAATTATTTCTGCCGATAGTCATAACTTAAAATAAAATAGCAGTCCCGAGTAAGGACTTAAATTAAGTGTGTAATCCCATAAAACTTTTTTAAATAACCTTTTGTCTTTATTTAAAAATCAAGACGGGCTTACCCATTAACGAGTTATGATATCAGAGTTTGTTTTGTCTATTTAGCAAAAAAATACTCAAATGTTGTCTAGAATATATATAATATAAGTATAGTTAAATGTTTACGTTAAAACCACGACAAACTTCTAGCTGATTTTGATTTTGGTAACTCCTTCTAGCTGGTATAGTGTCACTAACACTCTTTGCCGTTACCTCTTTCTAGAGAGTTTAATTCACACTGATTTCTAATCTTATATCTGACTATAACGCCACTATTGAATTTTACAATTTTGATTGAAAACAGAAAAACAATCGATCATTACGCATTGGATGTGGTTAAAAGGCGAACACGTATTATTATAAAAAGAGAGGATTAACTACTTTGAATTATTACTCTTTAATTATTGTGTCAAATGTAAAATTATAATATACATTCAGTGTTACTAAAATTAGGATAATTTTGATATTAGATTGTTAAGTTCGATAAACTACTCACTGTACAATAAAAACAATGTACAGAATTGTAAAAAAAGATAATTTAAAGTTAAACATCGATTTGGTTGTCTTGTTTGACACTTATTTCAAAGGATCTGTTTAAAATAATAATTTCTATTACGGTTCAATACTTGAATTGTATTCTCCGAAGGATGTTTGAAAGCTTTGTTATCTCTATTGGCTATTTTACTTGACTGATTCCGGTACTTTATCACGGATGCTTAAAAGGAGAGCAAGCCTCATTAACCACTAGTTTGTTAAAGTCGACCCTTGTCACCCCGGGCTTGATGAAGGGCTACAGAATGACCAAATTCCAACTGTAGACGTTTAAGTTTTTGTTGTAAAGAGAAGCGAGTTCGTTGTTTCTTTTCACCTGTAGGTCCACGATACCACGGTTGATTGAAGTAATTCAACATAATATTACTACTTTATTTAATTATTTTACAAATTCATCCTTTTCTTATCTTTACATTTTCAATCATTTGTAGTTCTTTTTAAACAATAGGCAATCTAATATTAGTTTTTTCCCCCGTTGGAATGATTCTCTTTTAGCTGAAATTTGGAGAAGATATGACATTATGGTTTGGTTTATTTATTTTCATTTGTACCTTAAGGTGGTCTAAATGTAACAGATTGAACTGTGAAGGGGTTCAGAGCAGTGTTTATCACGTTACCTTTTGCTTATGAACCTAAATAGAGAGACTAGAAAGGCTTTGTCAGCTTTCTATCATACGTTTGTATGCGCTAGAATGGGCATTTCTCCTCTACTGTCGTCGGTTGGGTTGCTCTGTACTAGGACTCCCCTTAGACACTCTACTGTTGCTTCAGTTCTGTTCTCGAGCCTTATCTTAGCCAATCCTTTTGAAGTCTCTTTTGTAAACGGTTTCTAAGGAAGGCTTTTCTACCTTCTACTGTGTTTGGATTTCCCCGCAAAACTTTAACTATGCTTCCTTGAAGCCTGTTTCAGACTAAATTCCTTTTCGTAGAATCTACTTTCATCTTCCGTCGCTATGAGTCTGTTTATTTTGGACATTAAGTTCAGAAAATCTCTTAGAGGTTTTCCATTTTGTTTTCGTAATTTAATTTAGTCTCTATTATATTTGATAATGTAAATTTGATAAATTGTAAAACCGATTCGTGAATGTATAATATTTACAGAGCAAAATTAATTAAAGTTTTGCTATCGGAATGTAAGAGTATTGCTACAGGATATTTTAAATAAAGGAAACTTCTCAAGTTTGTGTGTTCCGTTTAAGGTGGGAGATATAAGATGACATATTCATATATTTTTAAGGTGAAGAGTTATTATTTTTATATAGCCAGTTTTAATAATGTCAAATTCAACCGATATAATTTAACGGACTCCTGCCCGACTGATTGCTTTTCAATCTAAATTCGTTAAGATTTGTCTATCAGTACAGACTAGAAGATCCCGATAAAAATTTCTTTCTTTGTATTTGAAAAAATTATTTGTTTTCCTTTATACTATTTATAAACCTCCAGGATAAGTGAGGGTGAGAGAAGTAAGATAGATTTTATTGGTTGACACAAGATTGATAATAATAATTTTATCTAAAAGGAAAATGGATAAAAAGGAAAATAACGTTATGAAGAAAAGATTCGTGTCAAGTTGATATGGGGTAAAAAGGAGGAAAATGGGAGTAAAGTGTCCCCGATGCCTTCGGAAGCTCCGGGGACTGTTTATATCAATTCGAAGGTTTGACAGGGGACAGCCTAATATATGTCAAGGGCTCGGGTACCGTGCAACCTCTGGTCACAGCTGCTCCGTCCCCTAGACCCGAAACCCGAAACTGTCCCTCCTAGAAACCGCAATAAAATTCGGTCAGAAGTGCTTCGCCCGGCAAAGGTCCGGAAATGGTGGGAATAATGCGGTTCAAAGCAACCTGGTAGTTGAAACCCAAGGATCGGAGATCTCTAGGTAAAGTCGGTATTCCGGAGAAACCTGAAGCCGATTTATCCCTTGGTAATTTGAGAGAAGATAATGCGGCATTTCTGAAACCGAATGTGTTTATTTCGTCGGTATATTCGAGGATCATACCTTACTTCTCCATGTTCAGCATACAGGCTCAAACCTGTGCCTCTTCAACTAATTAATATCGGTTTATTCTCGCCTAATTGGTTAAATCCGATTTATCAAACAAAGCTGCATTACCATTGTCTGTCTTAATCAACTTTAAAAATTAAAGTGAGAATGATAAACCTGTAACGCTCATATCTTCGTGGAACTATATTTATAACACATGTCGTAAAATTAATTGAGGTATCGGTATGGGTTTCATTTTATAAAATTATTTCTGGAAATTCATTATTATCTATTTGTTTTCTAGAAACTGCTATAATTGAACTAAGTCAAAACAATAGCGCGTTTCCGACAGAAGATTCCTGTATTTATAGCTCAATCACTAATCAATAGAGATCCTCACGTTAATAACCGTTTTTATTTTTTTTTTTATTTCGTATTATTATGACTCCCGGTCATTTAAACTATGTTCTAAAATACGGAATTGAATTAACTCACGCTACCTCTCTTACTTGTTATTTTTATTCAATTATAACAAATAAATTTAAATTATTTATTTAAATTGAATATCTAATTGGCACAGACACCGCTCAGACTTTTTTTGGACTCACGAGACAAACGCGTGTAAATCCGTCATAATTTCACAATTTACTTTGCGGTCATCACAGTTCACGGGTTATATTTTCATATGTACTCGTTATATTTTTACTTTTTCATATAAAAAGTAAAAATTAAAAACAAAATAAATTACACAATATATATTTGTTTGTAATTAAACCTTTACGTATTTGTTTATCCTGTATAAACTTCAACTTGGTGCGTCTAAACTTTGTTAATAATATTAAAAATATAACAGCTTTGAAACAACCCTTATAGGTAACAAACATATTGAGTTGCATTAATTAATTTTAATTGCTTATACAACAACTTTTTGAATATCAGAGAGTATTGATTTTTTAAAATAATTAAAAATATGTTTTTATTAGTCTGATTAATACCTGCCCATTAATTAATTACTAAGGTGAAAAATTTCCTAAATGAAATTATAATGTATTATTTATTAAAAAAAGGGAACGTAAATCGGATCCTAAAACACAATTATAATTGAATAAAGACCTTTATTCTGATTGATAAAGAGATAAAAGATTAATTGAAAGGGAACTCAGGGCACACTGGAATAGTGTTATATTAGATCAATCATATATTATCATTGCAATTAGTATTAGGGAAAAGGGGGCCCTAATCACTCAATCACGAAAGCTCGTTGTACGTATTCAATTTGCCCAATTATTCAAAAGCTTTTTGAAGTTTTTTCCTCTTTCCATTTTCTGTGTATTCAATATATCGTTTCTGTTTAAAAAAAGGTTTTAATATTTCACTAGACCAAAATCCCTCTTATTTTATTGCTTTGTAATATAAACATTGGCAAGTATTCAATTTATTTATTTTTTACAAAAAAGACATTATATTGGTTTTGATGGATGTATTGTTAATTACGATGTAATACAAGAGAATTAGTCTCATAAATATATAATATATATTTACGCCTGTATCACAGTGAGTATTATTGGAATTAATGTGTGTACCTACATCTACTTTGCAGCTGTTAGTGGCTTTTTGACTAAACATCTAATTTGGCAATTGTTAAATTATAATTTACCAATTCGAAGAGATCACAATAGAAATTTTCATTTATCTATGTGTTTGTTAATCATGTCTCTAAGCTGTTAAAGTAGTGATTTGATTTATTACTATTTATTTATTTATACATTTTTTAAGTAGTCTATTTTGTTATTTATTTATGCCATGATAAATTCCTAAACTGATATTATTATATATATAGCGTGTCTTATTTTGTTTTAATTTTTAAAAGTTAATCATTAAGAGAAAGTGGGGATTATAACAATGTTTAAGGTAATTTTCTTTCTTACGGCTGACTTTTTTGAGCCTTAAATATTTTTTTAAAATAATCAATTTCATGAGTTGGTATGGGATTAAAATACAGTATCAATATCCACAAAAGAAAGGGTTTTTTTTCGATTAATGGGACAGTTTTTTTTTTTACATATACTACAGCTTAGAATCATGAAATTTGGCAGCCATGTTAGCTCATCTAGAGAAAAATGTCGTCCAATGATTACTCTAAATAAAAAAAAAGTCCAATTCAGCTGGTATTAATCCATTTTTCGATACGATTTACCTTTAGCCAGTATAAACCTTCAAAGATTTTAAAGATACGCCCGACTTTTTTTTAGTTAAAGTCTAAAACGCTTTACGTGCTACATTTCTGGAATGGCGTTTTAGTCTATTTTCACTAGTAATCTTGGTACATTGATATTTAAAAAAAAAATCGGTCAGAGACAACTCAGACAAACTTTCTCATATATGGACATTTAATTACTATTGGAAATTTCATCAAAAATATCATAAAAATAACTTCCCCCGGGCGGGGAATCGAACCCGGGCTCTCTCCATCC
>KZ651102.1:59654-72341 GCA_001010745.2 Gerris buenoi | reverse complement strand
AAAAAGAAAGGGAGAAACTGTAAATAAAAAAAAGAAAATACAGATAAAAATACGAAAAACTTTTCTACCTTATATTTAGTAAAAGGAGACAGAAAAAGAAATAAATAAAAAGTTATAAAAAAAAAGGTTTTCAAATGCGAGAAATACTTTTAATTAACGGAGGTTCATTTCGTTGTTAGTATAGGAGAAAAAGAAGCAAGCTCACAATCCTAGTGGGTTTTGTCTTTAATTCTGTGATTGAAGGAATGTTACTGGAAAACCCCAAGGGAGAAAAAAAACAAAGAAAAAAATAAATAAATAAAATTCAAGGAAGTAAGGGCCAGTTAGATTAAGGTTGAATTAAAAATATCTACGAAAAAAGGGTTTTTACAAAAAGCTTGTTTGGTTTTTCCATCCCCAAAAAGAACTGATTTGTTTTTTTTTTAACGAAGCTTTTTTTCCTTGATCTATTTCGCATTTAAAACTTAGTTTCGTGGGTATTAGAAGAGAATTGTTCCTTCTAAAAATAATAATAAATAATCTAAAAAATATGGGGTGAGACACAGTTTAGCCAAACAGGTACTTCCACACCACAGCTTTTAATATAATGCTTCCATTAGCGGAAGCCTTGTCGTCATTTGTTATCGCCTCTGATAATGATATAATTCCATGTTGAAATGCCTTATGAGAATAATAATCAGTACTGTAGCCGTAATTAATATCCGTATTAATCGGTATTTCGATTTACATTAATTATGTATAGTAATTATTATAACGTATTATGATTTGCTATTAAATATTATTGTATATAATTTATAGTGAAGCTTTTATAATTATTATTGTATGAACTAAAGTATAATACATTGTTGGAAACAGTAAATTGTAGAATGTAGTTGGACGGTGTTATGAAGCTCCGAGAGAACCATGTATATTTGTCAGGTTTGAACCTAGAGGACTTGAGGTAAATCTCACTGAATATTATATATAGTAGATGGGTTAAGATTGAGCCTTGGAGGACCCCAGGTGCACAGACCCCGAGCTTAAATCTTAGCCGACCCACAGCGTCAAATCCTTTCCACAGGAGGCGGGGCGAACCAGGGGCACAAATTTCTCAAACCCTCTCCCCCATATAGTGACTAATGTTTCCAAAACCTGGGCGCTGCAGGTTACACTAAGGGGAATTGTAGGTAATATCAGCCTTTCCTCAAACCAAGCTGGTAATATTCCCAACAACCAGACAGATTTAAAACGTGTTACATATACACATCTTTTTTCTAGATATGAAACAAGAAGGAAGGTGGAGAGAAAAATCTTCGGTTACATTACTCAAACATTTTTTCACTTACAGGAAATTAATGGGGGTTTTTGCGCACGGAAGGGTTTTCTTTAGGATTTTTAATACAAATTCAGTGGAGACTGATAATCCATTTTAAAATAAATATGTCAAGATTTTTAGCACACACAAAGGGTCCGTAAGCAATTTAATACCAATTCATTTTGGTATTTATGAATAATTTATGCAATGGCTAGAAAAAGATTCTCATGAGAAGGAATGTTCCATGTGTTCTCTAGGACTAGAGGAAACCCTTCTTTATTTTCTAGCAGAATGCCGGGCTTACTCTTCTCTTAGAGGACAATACTTTGGCTCTCTTAAAATTCTAGGTTATATAAGTGCTATCTACTTAATAATGACACCGTTAAGATAGATATAACTTTCACCAAATATGGCCTATCGGTACACACAGCCTATGAAAACCATATATATATATATATATAATAGATATAACTTTCACCAAATATGGCCTATCGGTACACACAGCCTATGAAAACCCAAAATAATTAGTTGATACAAGGACATTTTTATTAGTTTATTCTTTACTGTTTTATTGAATTGAAATTTATAATTTAGAATATTGTTTATCACAGCAATGTATAGAATTTCCAAGGCCTGAGAAATCTTTAAAAAAAAACAACTAAAATAATCAATTAATTAAAATATAATGTTGAACAAAGAAAATTTGAAGAAGGGAAAAAAGCAGTGGACTCTTCAGAAGATAAATGGTTTGTTATTGTCACCAAAAATGAAGACAGTATAAAAGTACGAACAGAAAAAGAGGTGGAAACAATGAAATGTAATAATGAGTTCAAGGAAAGAGGAAAAAAGTAAAATTAATTGGTAAGGAAGTAATATAAAATACAAAAAAAAGTAACACTGCATAAAAATAAATGTATGAAACCTCGCAGTTGAGCACCTAAAATAAACAATAAATAAATAGATAAATGAATGTAAGAAAAAAAAGAACAAGTATATAAAGGCAAGAGTAGTACTGTTTTATTTTTTTAAAAGAAAAAAGTTAAAGACTGAAGAAGAAGAAGAAGAAGGTGATCGAACGGACAAAGACTGATGGACTATCGCAGTGAAATCGTTAGAGCAATGATTAATGCGCCGTTCCGACTAACTCAACGTTCCGGCTTAAAGATACTCGGAACTGCTGTAGAATTGCTGGAACTCAGGCTCCCCAGAGCGAAATAAACGAGTACAAATTAAAATTAATTCACTTCAGACAACGAGAGAAAACTTGAGATACGAGATAGTTTTTCAAAATGCTTCCAAAAAAAAAGAGGATGAATTCAATGAACGAATATAGCTAAACAATGTCGAAATGACTGTAGATTTTACCCCCCCTTGTTTTCTTTAATGTTCTTTTTGGAGAAACTATTGAACGTTGGAAATAGAAAACAAACTTTTATTAATTAGTAAACATTTTTATGTTTTCCTTGATTTTTTGTAGCCAATTGAAAATAACGACGTTAGTATCGAAGCAAATATCAATTTTTTTTTCTTTAGAAATAAAAAGACAATAGTGGACTTCTAAAATGTATCAAAGACTGGTTTCCCCAGGTTAAATAGGCTAGAAGCGGTTAGTGAGAGTGAATTAAAAAGTTTGGTAGTTTACCCGATGTAAACAAACAAGAACGTAAACTTTCCGTCTGAAATACTGAAGTTGCAGATACTATCTACCTATTTAATAAAGTTAAATGGGTTATTTTTTTACTGGGTTTTGGCTGATGTCGTGTGAAAAAATAGTAAATTCTAAAAACAATTTAAATGTGATAAATATTTGCACTGAATGGAGATTAAAGTGAGGTATTAAAATGTATTTTAATTTTAAAAAAATAAANGAGGCCCAGATTTCATTTGGATTCGCTTAATATTCTCCCTCTTTGATATATATATATTTAAAAAAGGTCTAAAGGTAATATTTTTATTGTTAGGCTAAAGTATTTTGAAAACACGATTTCCCTGGAGGGTTATATAAAGCTGGGTTGGACTTGGCCCTGCAACATTGTTTTCCACTGTACGGAATTAGGAGGGGGAATAATAGTGAAACCCATTCCTTCAAACAACACTAGCTTGGGCACCTTGGTGGAGGGGGGGGGGTCTGTATTTTAATTGAAATTCCAAAACTAAACACAGAAACAACAGTTCAAAATGGGGGCAATCTGACCAATTTATTTGGAGGAACCTCTGTGGTCTCCTGTCGAATTTTAGGTTCGTTTCTCGGGGTGATTTTTTTATAATTTGTTTTTAGAAATAAAATAAATTTTATTCTAAAATTGATTCTTTCTGTGATTTATATTATGATTAAACTTTATCATTATGTTGTATCAAATTGTAATTAACGTTCAAATAAGCTCCTGACAATAGAAAGGTCTATGGAATGTACTGCCGATGATTGGAATTATTTTTAAATAAGCATTTGTTGGCCAAAACACATTAGCAATTTATTATGTGTTTGAAGTTTATTGGTATATAGCAGCTAGAAGAGAGGGAAAACTTGCTGTTGAACATGCTGTTCCCATCTGTTATTAGCCAAGAGGGAGTTTGCTGTGATAATATTTATCTGATGCTATTACTGTTGGAATCAGTAGGTTCTCAAAGTATCGTGTTCGAGAGCCCAAAATCCTATTATATTCTCCTATGGCCTTATCATTATCAAACTGGGGGTTACGAAACCCTCCTTTATAGGCGAATATTATCTTGATGAGGCCCAGATTTCATTTGGATTCGCTTAATATTCTCCCTCTTTGCCATTCTACTTATCAGTATAATTATCATTTGCAGTTGATAATTATTTAGTCTATCTCTTAACCGAATTGTCAAGATACTTGCCCAGCTATTTTCCTTTCTAAATAATTATCATTTCAGATAATTTAAAAAAAACAAAAAAAAAACATATTCTGGAGGATTTTGTTTTGTTTTTCTTTTAATTAAGTTCAGATAAAGTCCTTAAATTGTTAAGATAACTCGAGAAATTACTCTGGGGTAATCTAGATCTTGTTGTCTTATTAATTATTTATACCACTTTTAATATCAAATTGACTTGATGTTCTTAAGTTTAGATCTAGTGCTTGAATAATGTATAATTATTATTTGGACGTACAAAAAGAATACGCACGACTGATGACTTTTAATGGATTCGTCATGTCATCGATCACTGTTATGTGTAGGAGTAAGTTTTTTTTGTTGAATTGCTATCAAGCGCCGCCGGAGTGTTTTTACAGCATTTATATGTCTATTAACTTTTTTATTCTCTACTGCGAAATAAAAATAATGTCCCATAAAAATATATTTGGGAATTCCACTCAAACATTTTTTCTCCATTTATATTTTATTCGATTTTTTGGTCGGAAAATAAAAAAAATAAAGTGTGTGAAACGTAATAAATAAATAAAAAATATATATTTCTATATAAATGCCCATTGAAAACGGATACGAAAAGGACGGGGTTAGGTCTGGAACTCGTAGGTATATTGCTCCCGTGTTCACGTCCCACCTGACAGGCAATTTCCGGTGACGGCTGTTTCGCCGTTAGCTCCGGCACGAACCTGGAAAATCCGGCAGCCGTACAAAAGCTTCGACGACTGCTCGGGGAACAAGAGTTTCGAGAAAATGGTCTGCTGAAGTCTTCGTAGTTATAACAGGTTTACGAGGGTGACACCCTGGTCGAGGTTTTGATTCGGTTTAGAAGTCAATAGAGTTGACAGAAACATTGAAAACCTCCGCACGATAACTCGACGACCCGCAACCAAACCGAATTTGGGGATTTCGAGCGATTTACCTTTTCAGACGTTTGAGAGTGTAAAGTTGAACCCGTATTCCAGGTGACGAATGAATCTATTGAAGAGCTCATTCAATCCTCTCTAAAGGACTTTGAATCTGACGTTGAGAGGCGATGAAATCAGGTTGTGTATTCGGTACAAACATGAATTGGTTTTTGAGGGACGTACGGCATCGAATCCCTGAACTAAACTTCTCCCCGGTGGATCTCGTTTTCGACCCAGCCGTAAACGAGAACTTTATCGACTGTTTTAAACACAATCTGAAGCGGCCATTTCCTCCTCTTATAACAGTAGGCCTTTGACAGAGAACATTTTGGTGTTGGCAGTGCCCATTGTTTAAAAGTGAAATTGCAGATCCTCCGCAATTCCCAAATTTCAATTTGTCCAATATATGAAGGGAATTTACGTGGATTGTTCGACACGAATCTCCAAATGATTTTCATCGATTTTTCAACTAACATTTAAAATTATTCCCGACCGCATTTTAAATTTCGGTTTCGAATATTTAAAGAATTCATTTATTTAGGGTGTAATGAAATCTGCTTTATTTCATTCTAGGGTAAACATTGTTTTACTAAATTTCGAATAAATTGTGTTTCCATTACCCACTAAACTTGATTATTGATCTATGAACAAGATTCCTTTATCTCATCCTTAACGAGTACGTATATCTTTTATTCTTGAAAACCTCACAAAGTGGAGAATATAATATTTGGAAAAAATCTCTTACTCTGCTTAAAGAAATCTTTATTTATTCTATTATTTTACAAAAATTAGTAAAATTTTATTATAAATATGAATAATATTATTTTTAGTCAAATATTAAATCTTAATTCTACAGGGTTATAAGGCGAATAGCGTTTAAAAACTATCTCGCATGCCACTAAAACACGAAGCAGACTTTCATGTTGAAATGCTATGTTTGTAATTATTATGTGCCCTTCTCCGACGTATTTCTACGAAAATTAATAACTTTATAAACTAATGATTTTCTGAGGATTAAATTATAAAATCTAATATTAGTTAACCAGTTAAAAGATTTAACTTGTAAGAGTTATGCATAACACGTATTATTAACAACTTATTTACGTTAACGATTAACATTATCATTTAGGAATTTACACTTTTGGCATTTTCATGTCTTGGCTATGGTACATATACTCGAAAAGCGTTACTAAAAATTAGCGTTACATGAGTAACAGGGAGTGAGGAAGATATAGGAGGTATTCAATCGAGTCTGCCCGCTCTCGGTAGGTATAGATCTGGCTCGCCCTACCGCGCTTAACCAAACTACCATTGAGTAGGTATGTCCATTAAACTGCTTTGATCTGTTGTCTCTCAAAAAAGACAAATTATTTATATTTCATTTTTTGGTCACTTCACGTATCGTCAAGTCGATCCTGGAACATACTGTATATATATGTCATCATAGTAGTTTTATTTTTGGTGTAAAATATTTTAAAACAAAAGCCGAATAAAGTAGTTCCTGCTTGAGTTCTCTTGTTGTATACCTTAGATACAGAAAAATAAAGGAGAAAAGAAGATGATTTGGTGTGGGTAACATAATGGTGGGGGGAGGGGATAAAAAGTAGAGCTCGTTGTTTACACAAAGGCAAGGGGAAAGGAGTAGTTGCGAAGGGAGGTGTGGGTGATTGGATAAAAAGAACAGAGTATGAGTAAAAGGGGAGAGGGGACATATATGGGGGAATTTCTTCTCTAATAGAGAATATATGGGAAATATGAGTCTACTCTGCCCCCACCTGCTGGTAACGCACTAACACGTGCCTACTTCTTCATAGACCTCACTCTTCATACCTAGATTATACGACATACACACACGCAAACTGTTCCACAAAGGGGGTAACAACCCTCTCATAGCTGGCAGCCTCTCAATTATTGNACAACCTCATTCATTTTCCCGGATCACAAACACTCCTCGATGTACAAGATGAAAACCAACCTTGCAAGGTAGGGTTGGCCATTATCATCTCGTTAAAACAATACCAGAGGGCAGTACCGTAGCCGACAATGCTACAACCAGATCCCTCAGACCGGAGAAAGGAAATACAATCAGACCGAAACTGACGCTTTCCAACTCTTAAGACTTTCCTTTACGTCTTAAATTCCCTTTCAACTTTGCTTCTTACTCTGTGCATTCGAAACCTTTCCCTCAAACAATAAGAGAATTATACAAAAACTTGTTTGTTTATAATTAACTCCACATTCACAACCTAGAATTGCAAATCTAAAACAACTATAAAATCTGTCCCTCTTACTAGACCATTTTAGAGAATAACAATGATTTTTTATATAAAATTAAGCCAAGGATTTTTTGTTTAAGAATAAATATGCTCGAGAATAGCAATATTAAAAGTACGTCTCCATAAATACATTTATGGAATTGCCCGAGCCTTATTGATAAATAAAACATTTTCAATTGCGTGATGGGCGATAACGCCCATACAATAAACGCCCTTGCTACGGTCTATAAATATACATTAGTTGGCTGTTGCATTAATACTTAAGTATTTAGTTAATTGATTCTATTATGATGTTGAGGGAATTTACTTAGAGAACGTACATAGGGAACATACTTAGAGAACGAGCTTAAAGTTAATCAAACTCCAAGAACAAATTTGCGTTTAATGTATAATAAAATTTAATTCAAACTCGTTTGTGCCACTTAAAATTTAAATGTTTTATCTCATTACTTTTATTATTATTCAATAAGCCATAAGCTATAAATATCCTCGCTTTGAAATTAGTAATGTCTATTGCATTTTTATTTTACTAGCTATGTAGTTGATTTTTAATATTTTTTTTTACTTGGATAGGTTTATAAACTACCGTCTATAGAAACATGAAGTTATTAAAGTTGTTTTACTAAACGAGGATGTCTAGATACCATAGAGTTTACTAAATCCCTCCCCCCCCCGGTGATATGTTTCACTCTGATTATCCTCGTTAAGTAGATGTATATAATGGTAACCATGTGCTGATTGGGACGTAAAAGAAAAAGCAAATAAATCATAACAATATGTAACGAATATTGTCTGATATCTAGTGATGCTTTTACACATATGAACTCTAGATGTTCTGGTTAATTTTGAATATTAACCATCTGTACTGTACTTGAATAGAAATTTGAAAGCTATTAGTACTGAATCATGTAACTTATAAAATATCTTTACATATTTTTAATAATTAATAGTTGACGAGTTTTTTTTAACTATGAAAAGGTTATTCTTCAAAAGGCCAAAAGGGCGCGAAGTCGTATTGAGATACGGCAAAGGGCCGAGAGAACGAGAAGAGAATTATTTGTACTGGTGAGAGGCTGGGATGGAGGACAATGGAGTTGGAAGTAGGGGTGAGGTGGCGGTGAAGGTTGAGGTATAGCCACAAAGGGACTGGAATTGGCCCTAGTACAATGCTTTGACTTGCTTGTACTATACTGCTGCATAACATTGTGCGAGGAACAAGCCAGTCAGACTGAGAGCCGCCCTTCCTACACAACCTCATTCATTTTCCCGGATCACAAACACTCCTCGATGTACAAGATGAAAACCAACNTTAAAACATTATGACTTTCCGATAAAAGCAGTGGTATTTTATTTTTATTCTATTTATATTCTTAAACCCTAGAAAGAAGCCCCTTCTCAAGTATTAACTTCCTAAATTCATGAAATCAGTCTAAGCTCTTCCTCTTCTTTATTATATTGCCCCTGTTTCCCTCCTTAGGATCTATGTTATTTTAGAAATTATATTAATTAAAATAATTTAATTTTAGCCATAAGTTTTATTTATAGTGAAGGGTTATCTCGAATCAAGATGGCGGATCGAATAAAATATATTTAGCGCAAGCACTTAAAATGTAAGGGGACCTACAAAATGTCGTGTTCCTTAGACCACGATGAGACTTGTGATGATAAGATGATTTTACCATGATAAAATGTATCCATGATGGTTCATTTGGATACATACTCATAGTCATTAGAATAAATAAATAAACACACATCTAAGGATTAATCAGTTTATAGTCTGACTACTAGAATATGTACAATTATACAATACCGGTTACAACTTCAGTATAACTTCATCATCAGATGGTGGTAGAAATGATGACGTTTACTTGCATAATTGTATATATTCTTGTGGTCAGATAATGTGTATTTATCTATATTCTCAGTAACAAAAACAAGGATATTATCTAAATACCAAAAAATCTCAGCCAAAAATTGTTATAAAGGAAGATATAGGATGATAATGTAGGATGATAAGTTGCTTATAAAATATTTATAAAGAATGTAATATTGTAAGGTTTTGGTTAAGTCTGTTGGCTGAAGCCATCTGGGACTGTTTGGTAAGAAATCTTATAAGTTAACTTGTCTTTTACTAAGTCTCTGTCATAGTTAATAGCGTTAACTTAGAGATTTGACTTTGTCGTTGTATCTCCCCTCCTATGACCCGAGCTTACTTCTTGCTTCGGTAAATCTAAGTCTTCTTAAGTAAGTCTTATTTGTTGTCTTAATATCTCAAGTTTTCAGAGTTGCAGATAGTGATAACATGGGACTGGTTCAAATAGCGTTTATACGTCAATAATCAAATAGTTTTTCGCGTAATTTCATTCCTATTTTTAATATCTATAAATGCATTTTTTTTTTTAAAAAAAAAGTATATATTGCAAATATTTTTTTAGACCTTAACTACAGTAAGGAACGTGTAGTTAGGCTTTGAAGAATTCATCGAAATAATAGAAGAGGTTTAACGCTATTTTGTTTTTATTAAGTGTTCAAAAACATTGTTTTTGTTCAAAAACAAAAAAAATTAAAAAGCAACAATAAAAATGGGAAGAAGTTGCTAAATGATGAATTGCGTGGAGTAAAATTGTGCGTGCTGTGGATTTAATGTACTACAAAATAAACAAGAATATAACCGAAGGGAAACGTGGTAGTGCCTTGTACACATTCGCTTTGCATTCGAAGAATGACAGAAATCGGAGACACGAGAAAACCTTTTTATAAAAATTATAGACACACAGGAAATTAAGAAAAACGGGTAATGTGAAAGAGTTTACGTGTTTGCTGGTGTCAATGTTACAATTTGCTTTTACAAAATTCTAAACATGCATGAGTCTAACACGACATGACAACTTGGTACAAGTAGAACTTATTCTCTTTGAGAATACAACTCTATAAAATTAATATTAGATGTATTTCTGTAATTTATCATCCTAAAGTATGCAAAATAATCATATAAAAATAAATTCGTTTTGTATTTTGTTATAAAAATAAACCTCTGTATGCTCATATCGAAAACATAACTATGTATTATAAATTTATCTACTTACAGCGCGGGAAAGTAAAAAAAAGGCGGGGAGCCAATAAAGCCAGAGTGAGATGCGCAGGCGCACTTTAGACTGGGCATGCGCAGACACCAATGCTCGGCTCGTTTCCTCTGTTCGGTTCGGCAGTCTGGACGAGGCTTAAGAGCTCAAAAAGAACAGTATTTCAAGTCATTGGGATCGATATGATTGTTTTTTTGTCTCCCTTTTTATTTTTTTACAATTACAAATTACACTGATTAGATAGTTTAATTTGAGACTGCCATGAGACTGAAGATGTTAGAAATTGGGTGGTTGTTTTTTTTTTCTCAATCACCTCCCGTATTTTTTTAATGATTGTTATTTAACATGACTGTTATTTTGTTTGTTACAGCTCCTCCTACGGCTATAGAGATACTGGGATACTCAGGTAACTCTCCTGCCAAGGTAGAGGTGAGAGAGAACCAGGAACTCTCATTAGAGTGTCAAGTAAAGAACTCTAAACCTGCCGCAAGAATTGTCTGGTACAGAGGTAGCATCGAACTTAAACTAGGTAAGATATTTTTAAACTTATATACATATTCCGCACCCTGTGAACGTTTATGTCGCCATTTAATGACAATATTTTTAAACTGACGATTAAATCTTCGTAGGCAAAAACACGATTTTCAAAAATCTAGCTTTGTATCTTCAGTTTATTATTCTAACAAAAGAAAATAAGCCTGTAGGTTATTTTTGTACATTTTGTGTACATTTGTACAACGGTGTACATGTACACAACGGTACATTTTGTGTGTTACTGTTGGCAACTTTTTGTTTACTTTTCAAACGGTAAATTCCGTTTGACTGATTCCAAAGAGGTATTAGCTATCCGGTGAAAGTGAGTATAGACCCAATTTTTGAGGCTATATAAGTAAACAAAGGGTTGTTAAACTGTAACACTCGATACTCGATATGGACTCTTGATGGCCTCTACTAAAAATTTAGTTTAGTTAAAATTTACCTTCAGCTTCTAACAGAAAAATATGAACTTTATGCAGTTTTTGTTTTAACCTTTTTCTATCCTCCTCCTCCACCCTCGTACTCTAAATTCCTAAATATCAGTAGTACTATCAGCCAATAATTTGGCTGTAATTTGGCTGTATGAGCCAATAATTTGGCTCATACTATTATGAGCCAAATTATTGGTCACATCAAGTGAGAGAATCTTCCCTTATTTTGTTTTAAAAAAAGTATTCTATTTAACTAAAATGCGATGTTCATTACAGTTATTGAAGAATATTGTGTAAATCACAACATAAATTACAATAATTTTTTAAGTCTACTTTATTTTTTTGTTTATATACTTTTTCCAATTCATCATTTCAAGTTTTTAAGTTAAAGAATTTATTTAATTTGAAATCCCATTTATAGAATATTTTCTTAAGAAACTTTTAAATATAAATTTCTTGATATCTTTTGTCACGTTTCAACAAAAGGATTTTAAATACTTAACATTAATATGGAGATTTCACCTTTTATTTAAGTTTTATATTGACTAATTTAAGTTTCAAACAATTTATATCTGTTTTCACGTGTAAATGTTTCTACAGTATTTACATATTTAAACTTAAATTTATTCTTTTAAAGTTTATGTTTTGTATTAAGTTTATTTTTAACGTTAGAAATAAGAGGAATGTATTATATTTCCCTGAGAAATTAACTTTTTTGCTTTAAAAAGACTTTTACGAGGATAAATTTATTATTATATTCCGTTGTAATAAAGTTATAAACCTTTACGTATTAGAAAGTTTTTTCTACATAAACTTCTTAAATTGGAATATTAACTTATATTAATTTAATTTAGAAAAGTGAACAATAACAAAATATTCTGTAAAATCATAGTACAGATAACTTTTCGAAATTGAAAGAAAACATGAATATATTTATAACATGTTTCAATCTCTCGGCTTTTATCTATCGAATTTGATGTTATTTTTTACCAAAACATTAACCAATTGTCACAAATCTAAACAACCAAGTTTGATTATTTTATATATATATATATATTAGCAATGTAATACCGTGTTTGCACACTGCAATAGGCTAAACCATATGTGAGAGACACCAAGGGATGTGCCACGCAAGCGTGACACATAGGAACTGTTCCAACACCAGACAAACGTCACAAAGATGTTGGCTCGGCAAAACGCCATGTCCTGCATCGTTTCGTCGCTACCGACTCATCAGGGGCCCGACGATGCCCACCCAACTCTGGACCTATA
>KZ651102.1:32265-44243 GCA_001010745.2 Gerris buenoi | reverse complement strand
TTTTTTTTTTTAAGTTAGAATAATAAGTTATTGTTATTAAATTAAAAGTACCACCTAAAAATTATTATCACAGTACAGGAAATTTGTTGTGTTTCTAAGTTTAACTTTTTTCTTCTCTCTAATCGCCTCATTTTTTTTATTGTATTCAGTTATATGCTCAGTAGATCTTTTGATTATTTTTGTTTTTTTGTTTTTCTTCTTCTTCTTAACCGGGGGGTTACCTCCCAAATTCATAAGCGGAGGCATTGTTGGGGCAAACTTAGGGGGAGGAAAAGGTATCGGCCATTTCACACATCCACTTGATATGATGATCAGTGTGAAACATCTTTGAACTCCTTGAAATATGAACCATCACCAGGGTTCCATCTTTGTTTCAGGCGAGTTAGTGTGAGCTCTTCTAATTTGGCTGTTGCCAGTCCCCGCATGATGATTATATAATAAAAGAATGTAAATTATCTTACTGGGAATTAATTTACATTATTAAAATTTACATTATAAGTGGTATAGCAGTAGATGATGAGCCATTAATTATACCATACCTCTCTTTGTCCTCTTTTCGCTAAACTCCCTAATTACCTAACTACCGCTAAACCACATCTCTCATTCCATCAAACATTCTTCTTCTTCTTCTTTTGCAATCACGAATGGATTTCTAGCCTCTTCCTGCTGAATCAAGATGTCATTTCCTATTATTATCAGAGCTAGCTGTTCTGTAAAGACCTCCACCAATTCTTTTAGGTCTGCTTCTGCTTAGTGCCAGGATTTGACTTATTTTTCTCCTGGTTTAACTTAGGTCTCCTCTATCCTCATCATGTCTAACATAGGCGTTAGGTATCTCATCCACCCACATCATGTTTTCCTCTTACCACATCCATCCCTTAACACTACTTTGATCTGCTCTCTGTAAAAGTGAATGGGAGATTCTGTTCAGTACCCGACAGTCCAATTCAATTTTATTTGACGTAATTGTTTCTATGTCAAAATTGATTTTTTCTTACTCCCATCTGACTCTGAATGTATTTCTTCTTCAATTTTCTCGCAGCATCTTACATAATAGCTTCGGCTTCGACGGTACACACCTACACTAAAATTCTCTTAAAATAAACATATTTTATTTGGATAAATATAATTTAACAAACAAATTGTTGGATAACATATTGTATCGCCAAATATGTAATTGAGTATATAAGTATGCCGCAAAGACCAGGATATGGTTCCAGACCAGTTTCCATGAAATATAGATCATTATATTAAACTAAGATATTGACAGACGAATATGGCTGATTATGAATAATGCACATGACAATGAATTATTATATAGGATGATGAATTCGTGTAGTGCGCCACCGCTATACGTTCTACTCTACCCCTTCCTCTTCTGCCCGGCATATACTAACATTATTAATGCTTCACTTAATTCAGAGTCGAGTGAACCTCTTCCGAGCCCCTTTTCAAAGATTTATTGCTTGCCACCAAGGTGAATTATTTGTCAGCGTTTCGTATAATTAAAACTAAGCCATCGTCTACTAGGTCTTGGTGTGCTTCAATCAAATAGTACAAATAATATATCTTAACTTTTACAGCATTTTAATAAGTACTTATTTAATCATGAATAGTTCAGTCAAATTGCGTATAAAATTTGTTAATAATAGTTTTAAAATAAAGTTAATATATTGAGTAGACTTCCGCGTCTAGAGTTTGTTAAATTCTTGGATCACCATTTCCTTAGAATGATAATTATAATTCCCGGAACTTTTTTGTTTTACTCAAGCTGCATTTGTTGGAAATCGCTCCCATCCTCTTCTCCTCTCTTCTATTTCTATTTGCTAGTGTAGATTGTAGACTGAAAGGAAGATTTTTTTTATTCCGTCTTATTGTAATTATTTCTTTGAAAAAAAAAAAATGTAATTTTTATTATCTGTATTTAAAGAGGAGAGTTTGAAGGTTAGTTTTTTTTGTTTTTGTTTTTTTTTATCAAAATCCACTGTTTTATTCTGAGTTTGATCACATTTTTCACACTTGAATTTCAAAACAAATTATTTATAATCTATATGATATTTTGAAGAATACCCTCCCCGCCTCAATTGCAAACATACTTTCAGAACAATGCGGTATTGGACGGTTCTTCATTATTATATGTAACCTGTTAATCAACTGAATTATCAAAGGATTGTGTAGGGTTAATAATTGTACTAAATTATATTATATTATTAACTATTTCGGACTAATACAGATCAATAATAAAGGAGTATATCATAAGAGATTAGTTGTATGGTTATGTATAGATATATTATGTAATCCCTTACAATTAGCATGCTGATAATTATACACAATGTTAATACGTCACATACAATATACATGTATTGTAATGCAAGTTCAATGTATTCTCCTTAATTTAGTTAGCCCTCTTATTGATTTATAACTTATTAAGGAAGTGAATGGTCAGGTAAATTCATTAGTTTCAAAATGTCTGTAGTTAATTACTATGAACAGTAATAATTTTTATTGTTGTGTTTCAATTAGAATTAACTTTTGGCAGTTCAGAATGGCCAACCTATGTGAGGGGGAAAAAATAAAGCTTACTAGGCCTATTTCTTGGGGACTAAGTCCCTTCCCCAGACATTTTGTTTACCTAATTGGTCTGACCTTTTACTAGTTCTACCTTCACACCAGTTTTTCGACTTTTCCACATTAACAAATTTTATTCTAATTATAATCCTACTAAAGTTCTATAATTGCACATGAAGAGAGAGCTTTTTATTACTTGTTTTTCTTCTTTCTGCTTACAATAAATTATAGTTTTAATGTTTCTAGCTTTCTTATCAATCTTGTTTTTATTATTTTTTGTTATAGTTGCTCCTGCCCAAGTTCTTATATCAGGTCCTACTGAAGCTCGAGTGGGTGAAACTGTACCTTTAACCTGTTCCACGGCAGCATCTAACCCACCAGCCGAAGTCAAATGGTTAATAGGAGGACGTCAGATCAGAAACGCAACTCAGCGAACCTACCCGGACCCACAAGGTGGCTGGATCACTGTATCCAATACAACGGCTGTTATGGCTATGGACCAGAGATCTCTTGTGGTCATCTGTCATGGCATCAACAAGCAACTTACTGAGAATGTAGTTGCCACACATACTATCAACATACTCTGTGAGTATTCATATTTTTTTCTGTCTTATTTTTTAATTATCTTAATTTATTACAAACCATAAATTGTATCATTTGATTATTTTTATCGAACAAAGGAGAAAATACTCAAAAATTTCTACACTGATTGAAATTGAAACTACTATATTTTACTTACCTTATACATTTTATCTTGCCATTTGCATCAACACAAACTATGCTTGTTTATCTGTCTGTCAATGACTTTGTCATTGTTGAAAACTAAAATAATTGAAGCTTGCATATAAAATTTAGCACCACTTGGCTGGTAAAGCCATCATGTTGACATATGATGTTAGCTTTGTGAAGCCTGATAGCCTTCATTTATTATTTCTTCTACCCTGAGTATTACACTCACCAGCCACACATTGTATAGCTGGTTTAGTTGAATGCATACGCCACCTTCATAATTTGTCCTTGGGTGTTCTACATTCTACATCCTTGTTAAACATTTATGTTCTTATATTTTTAAATTTTTAAGTTGTAAAAAATTAATAATGCCACTATTTAACATTTTTAAAGTAGTTTCAACCCACCCATGAATAAAATATTTTAAGTTTGATAATAGAAAAGAGTAGGAAAATTACCTCATTAAAAAAATATAGTTTGTACACATAGAGTTTTATCAACTTTATTATGTAAGCCAAATTAAATTTAATATTAAATTATATAATTTTGTATTTCTCTGGATGATAGTTTAACTTGTTTTTTGTTGCAGACCCTCCAGGGCAGCCAATGATTACAGGTTATACTCCTGGAACAGCAGTTGCTGCTGGTACTGTTGTTAAAATGTCCTGTATTTCTTCTGGAGGAAATCCACTGGCTACGTTGAGCTGGTTTAAAAATGACAAAAAGGTATATCAAACCATTTTTAAATTATATAAGTTGTAGGAATGCTTACCATCAGTACATGGTGGATCTGATGATCATCGGACAGGTTTCAGATAAAAACCTGAACAGTATGTGAAGATTGGATTTTAAGTGTCTAAGTAAACTCAAGGATTCTATGTGGTGATTCATAATTTCTCTTTATAGTTTTCTTGAGTTCACTCAGGTTTTAGAGATCTTTCTTCTTCCGCTGATGAGGGCACTTAGCTCAAACCAGTCCGGTGATCTTCATATCAAATTATTTTTCTCGTAGCTGTTACTTATTTTAATATTTCTTCAACTCTAAGTGGTCTCCCATCTAGTGTCAAACTAACATGGACTTGATTTTTGGTCTACTGACTAATTTTATACTCAGGGTCATAAAATGGGTTGGGGTATGACCATTCTCCTCTAATCTTTCTTTTAAATAGCTTATGGCTAAGCTAAATACCGCAGAAGTTTTGCCAACCTCATATTCTTGGAGGAAACCAAATAATTAACTTGTTTACAAAATTCTAGCATTCTTGTTTAAATATTTTTAATTAATATTTATGTTAGTAAGACCCTTTTTTTGCACTTTACATCTTGGACTATTAGTTGAACATATCTATTAATAAAATTGATCTTGATCTACTATTCAATTTGCTTTACTCTAAAAATGATGAAGCTCTTAAACTGAAGACAATAGTCCCTCTTCATGTACTAATACAATTCACTCTATTAGTTATTTAATGTATTCTTACTGTTTATTTTAAAGAATTTTCACTAATACTTTTGATATGTTTTACAGATCAATGCAGCAGTTAAACCATCGGATAAGTCTGTATCTTCTGAAGTAACGATTCTTGCAAACGTCACAGATAATGAAGCGATCTACAAATGTGAAGCTACAAATCCTGCTATGGAAATACCTATGTTTGAAACAGTTAAACTCAGTGTACATTGTAAGTTTATCTTTTGATTTTAGATTATAATTTATTAAAATCTATCATAACTGGATGAGCCACAGCATATTATGTTGTGAATTATCTGTAAATTATTATGGCCATTTTTTAGATTCATTGATATAAAATCTTAAAACTCATTTTTATCTTTCAATTTACTTAAAAGTTTTCTTTCTAGATAAGATTTAAGGGTCAGCCCTTTAGTTTATTTTGATGAATGTATTAATAAACAAGTGTCCACATTTTATTTCTGAGAATGTATATCCATTAAGCAGCTTTGGGCAAGGTCACCATTTGTATGGGTGACCACTGAATCTGGGTGCAATCCTCATTTTGTGAATATTGCCCTATGTCAGAAACTAAACTCTGGTCTTACGCTGTAAATCTGCTGATTTTCCTTATGTCTTTGATTATACAGAAAAAGGGAATCTGCTACTTTTTATAATTTTGTCCTCTCTGTAATCACCATAAATGCAATTTTTCCAGACAAAAGATGAGTATCACACTGTTTGGCTACATGCTCAATACTGCCAAGAAAAAAAAAGTTATTTAATGACTTTGTATCAATATTAGAATTGTATTAGGGAAACTTTTATTAAAATCTCTTAGTTAAATTTGTATTATTTTTATTTTCCACATTAACATACTGCAATATGATTCACTCCTTTAAAAGTTATTCTTTTTTGTTTGTTTTCTGTTGTTTCTATAAATGTAAAATAAAATGCAATGTTTCAAATTATAGATACAGAGAATTTTATTCATTTGTTACAAAATATTCCATTATAAGTATCTGAAAATCGTCTAATCAAGTTATAAACTGAACACAGTTTCTCCGCTTGGTATTATATTTTATTGAAACGTGACCCTTTTTAATATATAGAAATTTTAACACTCTTATCCCTCTTGACTATAGAAAAATAATATAATGCAGTTTCAATACAACTACTTAAAATGTAAAAATATAAAATAATATTGTAGAGTGGTTCTCAGAACCTATTTTAACCCCCTAAATGTGAACTTGATTCAAAATAAAGAAAGAATATTTACTACTATTGAAAATTTGCCAACTTTTCCTTATATATAAAAAGTGGTTTTCAATAAGAATGGTATGATTTTAAAATGAAATAAAACAAAAGTAGTTTGAGATACAACCCAAAAATGTTATAAAATAAATTAAACCTAATGCTGTGATATCAGCGTTCCATATTCAACTTTAAACCATCAGTTTGTGGTTTGTTTGAATAAAATTATTTCAACAAATAATTACGCCCAGGATTTAGATGATGGATTTTTTATTTTTATTTTTTCACTCTTCTTCTTATTATTAAATCAAATTATTTTCTTAATTGACATCATTTTCTTGATTGTTGGTTTGATCACTGGTTAAATGTTTTTGTTTTTTAAATTTTAGTTCCGCCTGACCACGTTAGAATACGAGTAGAGCCCAGTGAATTAAGGGCAAACACTGAAGCTACCCTTCATTGTGATGCTAGCTCATCCAACCCTCCTGCTGAACTTTCTTGGTGGTGTGATGGAATCAAGGTATGACTATATTATATATTTGTAATAGCTTTGATGAAGAAGTTTACTAACAATATCATTTATAATTATAACATGTAGTTTTTTTTAAAAAACGGGTCTTCAGGGGAGTTTTATATAAAAACACTACATTTCTTGCAATATTTCATCCCTCTTTTGGGAACTTTTCAAGCAAAAATCTTGATGTGGATGATTCATATATCAGTTTAAAAAGTCAACATTAATTGAGAAATGTAATTTTTTTATTAAAATAAAAATAAAATTACTACTTCTGAACATTGTCAACGGTAAAATTCATAGAATTAATTATAAAATGTGTATATATATAATTTGTATACATAAAATCATCCACTGTGAGTCATGGCCAGAGACTAAACTATGACTCTAAGAGTCATAGTTAGATAGTCTCTAATTACACTTCTCAATTAATGTTGACTTTTTAAACTGATATATGAATCATCCACATCATGATTTTTGCTTGAAAATGTCCCAAAAGAGGGATGAAATATTGCAAGAAATGTAGCGTTTTTATTTAAAACTCCCCTGAAGACCCGTTTTTACAAAAATTATCATAAGAAAATAAATGGGACAGCAACAAAATATGGATAACATGTAGTTGTTTTTATGAATACATTTTTATTAAAATTTGTTGTTTTTTTCTCTTTTTTTTAGGTGATAGAAAGTACAACAAACACATCTAAACCAGGTCTTCATGGTGGAACAGTATCTTCTATTGAAATGAAATTGAAAGTAACCCCAGACATGGATGGTAAGATTTTTACTTGCCAGGCTGTCAATCAAGCTCTTCAGAGATCTGCTCATGATGCATTCACCATGAACGTCATGTGTAAGTTGATACAGTACTATTGTTACAGTTAATTTGTAAGGTATTTTGTTAGGAAGAAGTAAGAGTTTATGAGATTAGGTTTAAGAATCACTTTAGGGCACCAAAGAAAAATAATTAATAGAAAACAACAATAAGTAATCTAAATGAAAATCAATTATGGGCTAGAAGGGGTTCTTATAGATTTACTGCCTTATTCAGCTGATGTAGATGTACTTGGTGAAAGGTCAGAGGTGAAAGCCGTGACCAACATGTCATAGACTTAACTCTACCTTATCCTCTTTTATCTAAGCCTTATCATAAGAGGTATTCAGATGCAGTTGATGATCGTACAGTAGAGTCTTCTAATTTGGATTTTATGGGACTCCAAATCACCGAAAGTCCGGATTAAACAGAATTAGTTTTAAACAAACACTGTTTAAAATTTTCGTTAAACTAATTTTGGCTGGGTAAATTTAAATTTATGTTTTATCACAAAAATTATGCTTAGTTTCAACATAGGTCTACGTTTTAAAACTACAAATTGATTTAGGATAAAATAATTTCCATCGTATTGTTATACATATATTCAAAGTTAGAAAATGATGAAGGTCCGTCTTGATTTGCCTGACTTGTGGGTTCTGGATTATCAAGAAACTACTGCCATGACAAAGGAAAACATTTTAAGGTGTAAATAATCAATAGAGAGATCGTCATAAGATTTGAGTTAGGATTTAAAATTTTAATAGAATTGTAATTTTAATTTTTCTTCTTTTTTATTATGGCGTTGCTCTTTAATATGTAATAAAGCCTCTCCAAATTAACTTAGCTAATAATTGTATTTTCTTGCATAGATGCCCCAGTATGGAGTGAGGAAGGTGGAGAGGTAACTGGACCAGAAGGACATGCTCTGGTGATTGCTGCTTCGGCGAGTGGAAGGCCTCAGTCCTTGCTTTATACTTGGACTAGAGATAGATCTCCTCTCAGGCCATCTTCTCGTGTACTTATAGATGGACCTCTTCTCAACTTCACATCTTTAGACAGGTCTGACACCGGCACGTACTCTTGTGAGGCATCCAACTCAGAAGGCTCATCGGTCATTCACTACAATCTCACTGTACACTGTAAGTTTATAGATCAAATATTATTATAATTTGATGACTGTTTCCATCCACAGACAACTTTAACTTTGGAAGAAAATAGTAAAAGGATTTAAATTTGACATGATTGTAATTTAGCTAGTAAAACTAGCTAACTTTAGCTAAACTTAGCTAAAATTTTCTTACTTATCTGGCACTAGAGCCAGGTGTTGGCTTAATCTTTTGAAACAACCTTCCTCGATTCATCTCTATTAAATGCCCCTGCTCCCTTTCCATGAATTTCCATTTAGTCAAGATCTGGTTTCATTCTGTCCATCCATCTTTGTCTTGGTCTCCTTTTCTACAGCTTTTCTAGATTTTCCTTTGACATCTGTTTGGCTACTCTCTACATTCTGTATTTACTCTCTGGCATTCTGACTAGATATCCAAGCCACCTTAATCTCTGATAAGATTCTAGTAACAAATCATATAAATTCATAATAATGAAATATACTACTGCTTGCAACAGTTAAGGTTATATTTTATACTCATACTGTCCCAACAGTCATTTATTTATTTATTTTATTTTTTGTATGAGCAGATAGTGCAAATATTGTGGAAGTAAGTGAAGGAGTTCTTACCAAGGAGAAGGAGGATGCCATGCTGTGGTGCAGATCGGAAGGATCTCCTCTTACACAGGATCATGTATCGTGGAAACGTTCCAACATGCCTGATATGGCTTTACGTTCTTCTGTAACCTGGCAGAATAACACTTCTTACCTTACTCTCCGTAAGGTAACTAAAGAAGACATAGGAAGCTTCCAGTGTGTTGCTAACAATGGTCTTGGCAATGAGTCCGTTAAAGATGTCTTCTTGAATGTTAGACGTAAGTTATATTTATTATCATTTCTCATTACTCAATATTGACTTTACAAATTAAAAGAAAAACACATAACTTATCTTTAAAATGATTTGTCATGTTCAGATAAGCCTGAAATGGATCAGTCACCAGCCCTGAGTAAGGCAGCTAGCAATAATGGAGACAGTGGCAAACTTATCTGCAGGGTTTCAAGTGCACCTCCTGCAAACTTCACTTGGTCTAGAGAGGGTTCTGTAATTTCCTCAGACTTCCATAAGTACCTCATTGATTACAAACAGGTAAGTTTTTTTTTGGATGAACCAAGTAATTAAGAAAGTAAGAATTTAATTGGTTGGTATTTTAGATTTTTTTCCACTTATGTTGTTGAATTTTCTTTGCTGAACAATCACTTAATAAGTATGCTTGTTATTTTTTCCAACGCAATAAGATAAATTGTCTATTGTTTAAATTATAGATTGATGCAGTACACTTTGAATCAATTCTAAAGATTCGAAATGTGGAAGTTAGCGATTATGGAAGGTACGAATGTATAGCTAGAAATCAACTCGGCTTTGCCTCAGCTACTGTAAGACTGAGTGTGACCAGTATACCCGATGTACCTTCGCAGTTACGAGTTCTCAACTCTTCACATGATTCCCTTACTTTGGGTTGGGATCCAGGCTTTGATGGTGGACTCTCTCAGTCATTCAGGCTTCGCTACAAGCCAGCACATCAACAAAATGCTAATTATAAGTATGTTCTTTCTATTTATTAATATTTTTATTATAATCGTTTTTGTTTTTAATATTTCAAGTATGGTTCAAACTTTTATAAACTTGGAAACAGTTTTACTTGTCATTAAACCTCCTTTTATGGATGCTATATATCATTTTAACCATTATAAGGAATTCAGACTAATTCCCCTGCATCATTTTGCTGTATAAACTGATAAAAGATTTTTAATTATGTATGGATACTTATGAAATATGTACCAACATATAATAACAATTATTATGCTGATAGTGCAATCATCTATAGTTAAGACCTAAAACTTATCAGACCACCCTCGTGAACGAAATGTTTAACATTTTAAAATTTTAGCAGGATACTATTAATTAAAGCTTCAGTATTGAGCCAGTATGTTACAGTCTCAACATATTTTATGCATTACTTGATTTGTTTCTTTCTTGCATAATACATTTTTTTATTTTATTGGAATTTAATATTGATATGCATTTTCAGATATGAAGATACCGGAAATGCTTCAGTTTACACTGTTAGCAATCTTGAGCTGGGTACGCAGTATGTGTTTAGTGTAATGTCTCAGAACAGGTTGGGTCAAACCAGATACCTCCCTGACACACTCAAAGCCACAACTTCAAGTAAGAGTTCTCTCAGTATAAAACAAATTAACATCAATCAGCACATTAGTTTGTTTTTTGTTTTTTTAAATATATATTTATTTTGCACATAATTTAAATCAAATATTTGATTTAAAAACCAAACAGCACAGTTGGTTTTTTTTTTTTTTTCTTTTTTAAGAAATATTAAAATCATATTATTAATTTGGAAGTTAATTTGTGACACTTGTATTTATAGAAGTTGATATTCACTTTTTCACAGTTAGATGAAAATATTTCATTGTAGAATTTGCACTAGTAGTTTATCTGAGAGTTCTTGCCCCTCCATAATTGCTGTAATAGGTATAAAAGAGGAAATGGGGATTAGTTGAGCGAGTGCCATTTATTATTATTCATTCCTTTACTCTGTTAGATTATCGAGTCATTTAAAACCTTTTAAATTAGCATTCTAAATATTGGAAATTCTTGCTAAGAATTCACCCAAAATGAAAACTCCTTAAATGTTTCATGGAAGAAATGGTTATTTAAAGTATAGTTTCTATTTTCTCATATAAACGGTATGTATAGAAAGGAATTATTAAATTTGATTTGTAGATTTTTGATTAGTAGATTTGGGTGGAATGTAATTTAATACTTAAAGTTTCTTCAACGAGTAATGTAACAGTTAATTAAGAAACTTGATGCTATTGATGGGTTATTTTTTTACTGCTAAAATATTATTCCCAACTACACTGCAAATGTAAAATGTTGTTATTGGTTACTCAAAGTTACTTGTTACTATGTTTGAACTTAAATTCAACTTTTTTTGGGGGGGGGATGTAAGAACTCTCTCATATTTCACACATCAATAAAACACCTAGAATTAATTTAATATTAATAATCAACAAGAACAATAAAATTTTAAAGTAGTTAAATTTGTATAAATTGCACTTAATTGGTTATTCATATAAATTTGGCACAACAGGTTTTTTTTTTTTTTTAAAAAAAAGAAATTGCATTTTGACTCATTTAGTTGTTTTTAATAAGATTTAAAAAATTGAATAACTACGAGTAAAACACAAAATTTAAGTTTATTGTTATAAAATCGCAATAGTGAACAACCGATAATTTTTTACAAACCTAAGATTGTAACATTTTCGAGGTTTGTTGTTGCACGTTAAGTTTTTGTTTGGGTGATAAAATATTTGTGATAGCTTCAACGGTTTTAAAAATTTAACATTTTTTTTTTTATAAAACAAATAGAAATATTAATTTCGCCTTGGGTTTTATTTACTACTTTGTATTTAGTTTTATCAATTTTTTTAAAATAGTAATTATAATATTTTTCTTACCAAGGAG
>KZ651101.1:1755995-1776854 GCA_001010745.2 Gerris buenoi | reverse complement strand
TTCAGATCACTGTGGAATGATACTCGTGTGGATATCAAGGGGTTACTGTATTATGTAGCCCATAAGAGAAAAGGTTTGAAGTGATAGAAACCCTTTAACAGTGGTTGTGTGATTCTTCTGTATACATTTTGAGGTAATTATCATTGGGAATTCTTCATTTACTTAGAAATAAAAGAATATTAACTCAGTTTCTCTGAATTATATTTTTAGAATTCAGAGGTATAACTCTACTTTTAATGCATTTGAGACTGAAATTTTTATTGTTTAAATTCTGTCTAGGTCTGGAAATGGAAGCAGTGGTCATAGCTCACCTGCTGGTGTTGATGTTGGCTCACCCAGGTCACAAGTCTCTCCCTTACCACCAGAAGCACCTCCCCAGACTACTGAGACTCAGGAAGAAGAACAGACTAAGGAAGAAGCACCACCCACCTCTACTGCCCCAGTCGAACTCCATCCGAGAAAGCGCAAGCTAAAACAACCTAGAGAAAACTCCGAGAGCAACACCAGTCAACCTTCAGAGTCCGCAGGATCTCCCTCAAGTGGTACAAGTAAGAAACAATTATTGTTGTTTCAACAATACTTGTTTTTTTATACTTAATTTTAAGGTGACATTATCTAGTGCAGTATCTGAAAATATTAAGTTCTTTCCCTAATAGTTTCTTTAAACCTATTTTTCAGACACTAATGTTACTCAACCTCCAGCAAGCGATGCACCTCCCCCAGCAAACTGTTACCAACTATACCTCAACATAAGGAAACAGATAGACAGGCGAAGAAAAGGATTGTTTCCTGTTCAGCCTAAACCACCTCAGGGTTTCAAAGATTACCTGATGAACCGCTGCACGTATGTTCTTGCTGGAAACACAAACAACAATCGCATCCCACCTCCAAACCTGACTGCACCTCCTTCCGTCCCTGCTGATATGAAAGACATGTTCCTTCTACAAGAAAAGGAACGGTACAGGCTTCGAACTCAGCACGTCATTGAAAAGGAGAAACTGGTTAGTGATAAATCATTTTTGAATTTTATGTTTTACTCTGTTACATAATTTTTCATTTCCTTCCCTTGAAGCTGTAATTTTAATAAAGATTCTCTAATTTTAGGTCCTAAGTGTGGAACAGGAAATATTGAGGGTTCATGGTAGGGCGGCACGTGCTCTAGCTAACCAGGCTTTACCCTTTAGTGCTTGTACTATACTTAGGGATGAAGAAGTCTACAGCCCTTTCAGTGCTGAACAGGAAGAGAAGGAAAGAAATGCCCGGTCCAGGTACAATGGAAGGCTCTTCCTTTCCTGGCTCCAAGACGTCGATGATAAATGGGAAAAAATTAAAGTACGTATTGATTTCTATAAGTAAAATCTTATACTTAAGGTAAATTTAATTGTATAGAAAACTATATTGAAATTTATTCTCTTTTTGGTCTTTATAAGGTTTAAATAAAAAGGGTTTCTTCTCCTTTCTTTAAAAAACATCTCTATAATTTCACCCTTACTTTGAGCTTGAGTGTTTGTTCGACTCGCCTGAGTCAAGCAGGGAGGATTCGTTTTACTTTTTTTTATAATGTTTGGAAACATTTTAATAAAAAGTTTTTGTATTTTTATATTAGGTTAGTTCCAACCACTCTTCAAACTGATTTGTAACTATCCGATGCATGCGCAAGGACCACAATTGATCGTTTTTAACTAATGCGCATGCGTCGTACAGTTTGAAGTGTTGTTGGAACAAACCTATTGGTTTTACTGAAACAATTTTACAAATTTACTGAAGAATGTTACAAGCCTGAAGAAGCTCTGAGTAAGGGCGAAATATAGCTGTTTTTTAAAGAAAGCATAAGAAAACAACTTTTTTTATTGAAACCCTATGAAGACCAAAAAGAGAATATAAGTCAATCTAGCTATACAATTAAATAATAAAAAAGGGTTCACCGCTAAGAATAATTATAAAACATTACAGTTCCATTATAATTTAGTAAGATGAGGAGACATACTCAGCAATTAGGTATAATTAATTACCAAATTCTGCTCTTTTGGCCAACTTCATGCTATACTAGCTCACCTCTAGGCCACTTTACTAAAGCCCCATTAATTTAATATTATTCTGGTTTATTCATTAAAATATACCTAATAAGTAAGTCAAAATATCATAATGTATTACTGAGTGTATGTATTGTTTGTTGTGTTCTTCGATTTACCAAACTGACCCACGGAGAAGTTTGAATTTTCAATTAATTATTGATGGTTCCATATTATCGATGGTTCGAATAAACAAGAGTTGATTGTATCAACTGTTGTCATTTTGCAACAAACAAAGTTACAGGTTCACGTTGACTTAAATAATCACATAAAAAGGAGGTTTTAAACTTACNCTGCTCATAAAACACATTAAGAAAGTTTAATTTTTTATAACTGGACTTTATGTAGTATTTTTTTCAATATTAGCTCTCCATTACAATTAATCAAAATAAAAACAAAATAGTATTAGCAAATTTCAAGTGCATAAAAAGAGAGGTCATATTTTCAAAATTTTCTTAAATGAATAAAATCAAAATATTTTAAGAATGGTTTGGTGAAGGGGGGGCTATGCTAAAGCTCGCCCTGGGCGCCGATGTTCTCGCAACGGCCCTGAATATAAACAAACAGATTAGCAAGATAAGTGTTACAATTGTATTGCTTGTGAATTTAGCCTTAAGTAAAAACATTTAGAAGAGTAAAAACTGAACGAGAGCTTTCACACCGAAGTCGCAGGATGCATGCGTCCTGGTGGCAAGATGCATGCATCTTGAACACCGGACTATATAACTGAACAAGAGCTTTCACACCGAAGTCGCAGGATGCATGCGTCCTGGTGGCAAGATGCATGGTCACTTCACGCTCTGTGAACACCGAGTATAGGGCCCCTTGCACAAGGAATTGATTCCATACTCCTGAGTGTGAAGCACTTACTATTATAATGAGACATTAATTCTGGTTAAGTTGTCCGCGTGTTTACTTATTGTTGTTTTGTTTGTTCAGGAATCGATGCTGTTGAGGCATCATAATGAAGCGGAGAGTTTGCACGCTGTTCAGAAGATGGACTGGACGTGGAAACTCAAAGAGTTAGCTCCAAGCGGAGTAGCTGATCAACCCCAGATTGATGAAGCTCACGTACCCATGGTCCTTGTCTCCGACGACTTCGATCTCTTACCTACTTAGGTAAATTTCATTCTATTTTTTTTTATTGGTTGTTTTTTTTTTTTTTTTTTAATTGATTAGTAAGGGAGAAAATACCATTAACATTTCTTTTATTGATAGAAAACATAAATAGATAGGGTGTACTGCGATAAGAGTTAAAGTACCTAGATATATCCTTGTTTTAATGTTTATAGCATAACTTTTTGTTAAGTAATCCCATGATGATTAGGGAGGTTATTGATTGAAGAAGTGTAATTTTGTTGCTCCGCCACAGCTTCATTTTGGGAAAATGTGCTTTCATCTGCTAGTGATCACCATCAGTGCAGGAAAGATGCTGTTGGCTAGAACTAGAAGTATATGTTTATAGTTGGCCATGTGTAAAAGTCAAATCCATAGCTCTTTCTCCTTGTCCAATGACAAAATTCTCTCTTGCACTAATGATAATGTCTGGTTGTGGTTTAATGTTTAATGCTTGTTTTCTCTTAATAAATCCATCATTAAGAGACATCATTTCGCTTATTTGCCTGAGAAATATTTATTTATTAAGAGGGGGTATAAAGAGCTTTAAATATCTGATCTTAAGGTAAAACTTGTTTATTTCTGTCGAAGATTTATTCTCATTAATGGGTAAACAAACACAGCACTTCAAACATGGCAACAAAAGGGTTAAACCTTTGAGTAAATTAAAACCAATGCTTCAAAAACTTAAGTTTTGAAATTTTGCCTGATTATAGATAGAGCTAGCTCATTATTTAATTTTAAGATACTGAAGTAAAAATCCAAGAATATATGTTCCATTGTATTGAATAATTGGGCTTAACAATTTTTTCACTTTAATTCATTTATAATTTTTATGGTAAAACCAAATTTTACTGATGTATAACAAGTTTATTTTATCAATTTTGTCGTTTATTTTAATTGATCAGTTCTATTTTTTCTTATTATTTAACATTATATTTATATATTTTTTTCCATTATTTATTTTTCAGATAACTTGTGATATAAGAAATAATTTAGGATGTGCCAATGCAAAATACATACGGAAGATACAAATAATGAAGATTTTTGTCATAATATTATAAATGTTTAAATGTATATTAATTTTTACCAAGGAGCAACAGAGCTTTAGAGACTGATTCAATAATAATTGTAAACTGTTCATAGTTGTAAGGTAATTTTTGTGTAATCTATGTATATAGTGGAAAAACATAAATGTACAGATGCTGTAAAATTTAAGGTGAAAAAATATAGGTTATAAACAATTATTGTTTTTTTTTTCTTATTTATTTTCTAACTTTTTAAGGTTTTAGTCCAAATAATACATACAAATTTGTCTAAAATTACAATAGCTAAATATCCTCTATAAATGGGAAAAAATTAAAGTACGTATTGATTTCTATAAGTAAAATCTTATACTTAAGGTAAATTTAATTGTATAGAAAACTATATTGAAATGTATTCTCTTTTTGGTCTTTATAGGGTTTAAATAAAAAGGGTTTCTTCTCCTTTCTTTAAAAAACATCTCTATAATTTCACCCTTACTTTGAGCTTGAGTGTTTGTTCGACTCGCCTGAGTCAAGCAGGGAGGATTCGTTTTACTTTTTTTTATAATGTTTGGAAACATTTTAATAAAAAGTTTTTGTATTTTTATATTAGGTTAGTTCCAACCACTCTTCAAACTGATTTGTAACTATCCGATGCATGCGCAAGGACCACAATTGATCGTTTTTAACTAATGCGCATGCGTCGTACAGTTTGAAGTGTTGTTGGAACAAACCTATTGGTTTTACTGAAACAATTTTACAAATTTACTGAAGAATGTTACAAGCCTGAAGAAGCTCTGAGTAAGGGCGAAATATAGCTGTTTTTTAAAGAAAGCATAAGAAAACAACTTTTTTTATTGAAACCCTATGAAGACCAAAAAGAGAATATAAGTCAATCTAGCTATACAATTAAATAATAAAAAAGGGTTCACCGCTAAGAATAATTATAAAACATTACAGTTCCATTATAATTTAGTAAGATGAGGAGACATACTCAGCAATNGAAAAATGAAACTGCTAAAATACCATCTTTTTAATAACTATGCTATATTAATAAGATTAACATAGTAAATAAAATTAATTATTTATTAAAAAGAAAAAAAACATATCAAATAAGAAGCTTTGGTATAATTACAATAAGTGAATAGCAAACTTCTGAATGAAAAATGCATAAAACAAAATTAGCTATTTTTTTTTGTAACAAATTACTAAAACCATTGAAGATGGTTGTAAGAGGGTAGAATCCTCTTACAAGGCCAGGCCCGCAGGTGTTTATATCCACAGAGGATCTCAACAACAAATGTTTTAAAAGATTAACTTTAAAATCCTGTCATCTCATTAGGCATTATTTAAAACCTCTGGAGAGGTAGGTCACTGAATTGGACACATTGAATGAGTTAAATATTTGAGTAAGTTCCTAGTAAAGAATAATTATATTGAAATAATGATTATATTTAACTAAAAATATTTCATACCTTAATAGGTCTAACAAAGATGTTAAATGTGGTTGCTTTGTAAGCATTTGTGTAAGGATTGTAAGTCACATTAGTGATGTACTTCCTCGTGATCAAATGAAGAAGAAACGGAGTTATAAAAGTGAAGAAACCAACAACAGAACACACAGCTACAAGAGCAGGAGTACTAGTTCCGAGCTCATTAGCTCGTTCGTATATGAACGGCTGCGATAGTACTCCAGCAGTGCTCGTAAGTAGACTGAAAATTTTGACGTTTCTTATCTGCTTTGTAAGAGGACCGTCATAAACCATGTATTCTGTTGGCGCTTCACTTTTAGATTTGTCTCTGAAATGTTGAGATGTAGACATTACTCTGCAACCTAAGTTCTGTGAAACCTGTAAACAATAATAGAAGTAATCAATTAGAGGTTGTGTGGACCCAATAACTAGTGGAGTACAATAGAATAGTCCATTCTATAGTACTCTATCCTCTTAGCAAGCTGACAGACCCACAGAAAGTGAGCACCTTGTCTAGGGGAAGTAACCTTATTAGTTCTTCAATAGGCAGGATGACTAAGCCAAAGATTCTCCACCTCAGGCAATTGCAGGACAGCTGCTAATAAGATGAGAAATCACAAGAGTCAAAATGATCACAAGAGTTTCATCCTCTTGTGATCAACCACTCTATAATGGCTAGTACAAAAATTAAGAAATGATTCATGCTAATACTTTATGGTAGGTTATTGAAAATAGGGGTGGGGGGATTTCCAATTTTTATAAATTGTTAATTTTGTGTGAGCACTTGTGGTGTGACAAAATTTTTGGAAATAATAATTGGAAGCATTAGTACTTCCCTGTGTTTTTTATTTTTTATTAAAGAACTGGCAGGGCTAATTAATTTATCAGAACCACAGAAAGTGAGCACCTTGTCTAGGGGAAGTAACCTTATTAGTTCTTCAATAGGCAGGATGACTAAGAAATTATCTGTCAAAACCAAACTTCTTCCTTATCAGAATATTGAGTAAAAAACAATAAAAGCAACCAGTCGGTTCTTTGCTTACACTTCGTTTCTAATTATCGAGCGTGTCATTTTGTATTTACAACCCAGTGTTTGCTATATCTTTAGTAAATACGACGGCTCAACTGAAACAAAAACGAGTGTCCATTTCTGCTGAAGTTAAATATTCTTCAAAGGTGAGTCCATTCTAAAACTAGCTTCAGAGTTAGGAGTTGGTGTAACATCATTTAATTAAGATTAGAAAAAGGGTCTGAAAACTTAAAAGCATATTCATTGACAGGATTAGTATGCATATTTTATTATATACGTAGATTAACCTACGTAAATTTATTTTTAACAATAAAGATTCAATTTTTACACTGAAATATTCGCTTGTCTTTCTTCCTTGTGTTCCGACCATGCTCCAGTCCCATAGGTGACGGGTATGAAGTGTTCTACTGTATTTAATGATGATTATTTTGGCCTAGGGACCTTTATAACAATCTATTTAAATATTTAATTCTTTATAATTCCTATAACTTGTGTTTTATCTAAAGAAGCCTAGATAGTGGATCTTATTTCAGTAAGAAAATACTGCTTACTTCTCTGAATTGCTTGTGAGGAAAACGGTTTATGATTATTTAATACTTACTGCTCATAAAACACATTAAGAAAGTTTAATTTTTTATAACTGGACTTTATGTAGTATTTTTTTCAATATTAGCTCTCCATTACAATTAATCAAAATAAAAACAAAATAGTATTAGCAAATTTCAAGTGCATAAAAAGAGAGGTCATATTTTCAAAATTTTCTTAAATGAATAAAATCAAAATATTTTAAGAATGGTTTGGTGAAGGGGGGGCTATGCTAAAGCTCGCCCTGGGCGCCGATGTTCTCGCAACGGCCCTGAATATAAACAAACAGATTAGCAAGATAAGTGTTACAATTGTATTGCTTGTGAATTTAGCCTTAAGTAAAAACATTTAGAAGAGTAAAAACATTTACTCTTCAATGTTCTACTGTAAGAACGACTGACTAAAGTATTAGACTTTTTATACTTCTCTTGTTAGCCGTAAAAATTGTAGTTACTAAGAACAGAAGTACTAACAGTTTGTACAACAAAAGTTAGGGGTAAAAAGTAATTTCATGGTATTAAAAATGATAAGCACATAATTATTATACTATTTATTTTTTAACCTGTACAATAAGCTTGTTTTATGTACAAAATAATAATTCAGGTACATAATCATAAAAAAAACATAACTATTTACACAAAATACAAAAAAAAAAAAAAATGGTAACGAATCTACACGAATTCTAGCTATCACTCTGCTGGTTTGTTCAATTTGAAATCCATAGGCTTATCAAAGCCCATTATCTTCTTGTAGTGGTCCAGATCATCAAAGAACCTGGCATCGATGAAGAGTGGCTGACCCTTAAGTGCAACATTTCCGAACATGCTTGGAGAGTTGAGAAGCATCATCTCACCTGGTTTGAACTCATGCTGAAAATTATAAAAAAGGATACAATAGTTATGTAACTAGGCAGCAACAAGGAATTTTGTTGATAAGTGATTAAGTTAGCATCTGAGCCAGGGGCAAGGAAAGGCTAAAATGAACTGCCAAAGCAGGTAATTTATCTAAATGACTGCTGAGGCAGGCAGTGAATACGGCATGACAATATTTTATCTAAGAAATTGGTTGTGTTGACCGATATTTTGTGGTAATCGAACATGATAATATGAGTTCTTGAATAAAACACACTTAGTTCAAGTTAAAATATATGTATTAGTCTAACCACAATTAACATAAATATAAAATCAGGCGATCGTTTCAGTCTTTCGACTATCTTCAGTGAAACGTATACATAGACTGAGTCTATGTATACGTTTCACTGAAGATAGTCGAAAGACTGAAATGATCGTCTGATTTTATATTTATTTTATCTAAGGGCAACAGAAAAATGAAACTGCTAAAATACCATCTTTTTAATAACTATGCTATATTAATAAGATTAACATAGTAACTAAAATTAATTATTTATTAAAAAGAAAAAAAACAAATCAAATAAGAAGCTTTGGTATAATTACAATAAGTGAATAGCAAACTTCTGAATGAAAAATGCATAAAACAAAATTAGCTATTTTTTTTTTGTAACAAATTACTAAAACCATTGAAGATGGTTGTAAGAGGGTAGAATCCTCTTACAAGGCCAGGCCCGCAGGTGTTTATATCCACAGAGGATCTCAACAACAAATGTTTTAAAAGATTAACTTTAAAATCCTGTCATCTCATTAGGCATTATTTAAAACCTCTGGAGAGGTAGGTCACTGAATTGGACACATTGAATGAGTTAAATATTTGAGTAAGTTCCTAGTAAAGAATAATTATATTGAAATAATGATTGTATTTAACTAAAAATATTTCATACCTTAATAGGTCTAACAAAGATGTTAAATGTGGTTGCTTTGTAAGCATTTGTGTAAGGATTGTAAGTCACATTAGTGATGTACTTCCTCGTGATCAAATGAAGAAGAAACGGAGTTATAAAAGTGAAGAAACCAACAACAGAACACACAGCTACAAGAGCAGGAGTACTAGTTCCGAGCTCATTAGCTCGTTCGTATATGAACGGCTGCGATAGTACTCCAGCAGTGCTCGTAAGTAGACTGAAAATTTTGACGTTTCTTATCTGCTTTGTAAGAGGACCGTCATAAACCATGTATTCTGTTGGCGCTTCACTTTTAGATTTGTCTCTGAAATGTTGAGATGTAGACATTACTCTGCAACCTAAGTTCTGTGAAACCTGTAAACAATAATAGAAGTAATCAATTAGAGGGACTAATACTTTTACTTTTCTTATATGAAGTGAAATTATACCCTACTCTGTCTAATTTGGCGATTTTCTTTTAGATTGTGGTTGGTCTCGTTAATTAATATATAATATAAGAGGGTATTAAAATCAGTAACCTAATACTACAGCTAAATAACTCTAATAGTAGTAATAAATTATATTAGTTCAAAAAGGCACCCTGGTTTTGGACTTAAAATGTCCCGGTTTTCAAGGAAGACATCGATAATAATAGACAATTTTGTTGACAATTTGTTGTCTGGAGGAGGCATTTTACACACTTTGACCTGATAAATATGAACAAAACCTGCATAGTTTAAAGTAAAATTGTAAATAATAGGTAAAATAAACAAATAAATTAAAAAAAAAAAAAAAAATGACATTCTAATACTTGATATATTTGTTTATTGGAAAGTAAATGGTGTACGTTGATTATTTATTTAGCTATTATTTCCAAGCGGAGAAAATGTCCTAAAAACAAAAACTGCTGCTACTATAATATTATTACAAACTACAACAAATAAATAATAATAGGCTAAAATAAGCAAAACAATCTTATTGTAACTATGTACACTACTTTAAATATGGTATGAAGTATAGTTTAAGATAAAGATAATGAACAATTGTATTAAACTCTTTAAGGAAACTATCCTAAAAATTAACCCTCGTTGATTTTAAAAATAACCCATGTTAACCATGTTCTTTCAGTGCTTTAAATCTTGGCTCACAGCTATTTTTTTATTTCATCAACAACTACGTTGAATTAAGAACATTTGAACCTATCTTCTTGGGAAAGATCAGGAGCTTCATCTCTTGCTTTGTAATTCGTAATCAAACTTTCTCTTATGCGCCTGATTCTGATTCTTTTAAAGGCCACTGCATCCATTGCAACTTCGTCTGCTAGCTCTTTGGCTAATAAGAATGCAGACACAAATCCATGTTTACGATAATTATCAAGCCATGTTATAAAACTCTGTAAATGACTGACTGCTATGTCCAAGTTCATGTCTGGTTTCCGCCACATTTTGCCAATGAACATTTACGTAAAATATCATACCAAATTACTAAAGATAAGGTTCTTATTTAATTTATCAGTCTATCAGTTACATTCGATGATAAGAACACAGTCTGTTGTACTTCCACGCACAATCGACAAAGCACTGCATATTTTACATGGATATCTGATCCATGGACGGTCCAGCGCACGGGGCCCCGTGCAACGCACAGCCTGCACAGGCCTAGCGCCGCCACTGCTTTTATTCATGAGAAAATCAAAACAATGATGATAGATTTTTAAAAATAGGGAAGAAAATGAAATAAATTAGACAATAGTGGGTAATAAAAGCGTAACATTACTACAGTAATAGGAGAATAGGACGTGAGGAACCTAAGTGCCCACAATAAGTAGTAAATTATTTCCTTTTATATACTTTAAAATTATTGCTTCCAAGTTTACTTTATGTAACAGGAGCTATGAGATCGTTCTGAAGAACAAAAAATTGTTTGTTCCAAATTCAAAAATTCCAAAAGAAATCTGTGCACACATCACTTGGAAATATCTGTGTCTGTAACATTTTTGAAACCAAGAATCATAAAAACTACTCGTCTGATTTAAATGAAATTTGGGTGGTAGGTCATAATTAGCCCATTGTTGGCTCCTTGTAAGTGTAATTGTAATATATTGTGTTGTTGTAGGTTATTATCATTTTGTAACTAATATGTTCCAACACAGTTGTTACTTAGACACAGGGCTTTTACTTTTGTTATTTTTTTATCTTATTTTATTTCATACCAAAAGTCCCATTTCTAGGCCTCTAGAGGTCAGTCACAGTGTTTAAGGTTATAATTAACTATATTTATGACCAATAAACCCTTAGACATTTAGAGAGTCCTCTGAGTCTCACAGAATCTTATAGTGTGTCAGATGTCAGATGTTCAATAAAACACATTCCTCAGCTACTGTTTTTATTTAACTCTCTTTCTTTATAACATATTAGTAAGATCCACCTCAATCAAAGGCTGTCATATCTTTGGAATCCTTTTTCAATACATGCTGTGTGGCATATAAATAACGAGGCTCGGACTACCCTGTCTAAGTAGCAGATTATATAGTGGAAGCCATAAGGGAGACTTATGAGTCCAACAAACATTCAACGAGGTAACTAATTTAGAATATTCTTGTAAATCAGCTAAGGCACAAGCTAGAGTTGTTAAGAGTCACTAACATGGTTAGGTTTTCCTAGATATGTCCTCTTTGGTTTGTTAGGAACTGTTCAGGAGGGATTTTAACTCATGTATTGGAAAACTTTGAAAGAAAACAAATAATTGGTATTGATATGATAAATATTTTCTTGATTATATAGTTGGGTCTTTTAAAGGAAATTAAATGCCTCACATTAGCGATATTTTGGATCATTCTCATGAAAATGATCCAAGGAGGGATCGAAATATCGCTAATGTGAGGTGTTTGATTTACTTAAAAGACCCAACTAATCAATAATTGAAAACTACAAGGAACAATCTAATATTTTATTGTAAAGATTATAAATCTATTAAAGTAAAATAAGGAGAAAACACATTTCTCTTGCCCATAATGTTATAAAAAGGAAATCATTGAGGGCCTAAGCCTTTAGTGTGTGCCACAGTAGATTTATTTTAAATGCTATCACTGAGTTGGGAATCCAAGATTTGTCTTCTTTTATGTTACTAATATTGTCTTCGATATGAAACAGCAGTATGCACGTTACTAGTTGTGACTTTTGATACTCAGATTAGCCGATCGATACAAGGAATAAAAATAAAGCCACTAGATTGTACTAGTTAGCCCCACCTTCTAGAATTCAAAATCCTGACCAATTTTTGGCTTCCCACCTCAATTTCTCGAATTCCCAGCGCTAACAAAATTCACAACTCATAAGCGCATACTATAGTGTCCGGGTCTGGCTTACTATTTTGAAATACGGCAACCCTAATGTAGCTGACTAATAGGTGAAGCGTCTTAGGTTTAAGCGGATGGACTAGTACGACGTTTTAAGTCTTTTTCTAATAGTGAATATATTTGATAGGGTCAGTAGGTTCTTACTTAAGAGGTAAGGTTCCACCTTAGTAGATGGAGTCAGAGGCGACAAACCTTAACTTCATTACTAATAGTATCTGAGAAAATACACTAATTTGTAATTCTTACTTATTTTTTAATACATGAAATACTTCAACAAAAAAAATGAAACAGGCCCAATAAATAACGCAAACACCTACTATAAATGTTAGGTATTTATTGGTTTTGTAAAATATCGCAATAGAAAGTTCACCACATTCACCTTTTTTTGGTTGAGCTGTAGAATACGGTACCATTTGTTATAACGCGACCTCTCAAATGATGTTGGACAGAGGAATATTGTCTCTCCAGTGAATAGTAGTAATAATATTCCTTACACTAAAAAGAATATTAGTAACTCTGGTCTATTTAGCCCACCAATTTCTAATTGTCCGGTTTAATCTCTCCAGAGTATAGAAGTGATAATATTCCTGAGTTTAATATTAGATATCAGGCAGGGGTCTGTATGATACCGTCTTCTATATCATCGCCTCTTTTCTTTTGTTTTATTAATTTACTAAGTTCGAATAAACATCACAAATATTTTTAAATAAGTGAAATAACTTACTATTTTCAAATTAGGTTCACACAACCGGCGAGTTAAAATTCCTTCTATTGTCTTGTTAAAAGGTCGGGAATATTGCATAACTTTAATAAGTTTAGAGAAAGTCATATTTGAGTAAGTACTTGTTAAACTCTTATTAAATTATACAATAAAAATTAAAAATCAGATCACATTCACAAGATGAAGAACTAGTGAAAATTAAAAAGCAAAAGCAGTAAAAGAGAAGGAAAGAATGAGAAGAAAATGTGATACTCAGGTTTATTTGTCTAATATTACAGAATGTATTGCGGGTTTGAGTCCTGCATTTTCTTAATATGTATATAAGCAGTCAAGTCTGCAAAAATAAAATTACTTGATTGATTTCGCACAGGGACAGGGGTGTGATTTCTCTGAAAATTAGCTAAAATATATTTAGATTATGGCAAAGTAGAATAATCAACAACTCAATATTATAGAAAATTAATTAATTAACAAGTAACTAAATATAGACCGCAATTATACACAAGCGTCTGTAATGTATCCAATAGAAATAGAATAGCCTAAAAATAATAATACTAGTAAGTTTAATGTAACAAATAAAAGTATACAGTATACATACTTATATAATTCCTATAAAATTAATAAACAACTTTAGAATACAGTTACTAAGCCCGCTGCCCGCAACACAATAATATTATTCTTTACATACATTTATATTATTCGTTTCACCAGGGCCGGATATTCAATTTTTGGGCCCCCCCGCGAAAAACTCAAATGGGCCCCCAACCTACCCAGGCCAGGACCTTTTCGGGGGGGGGTGGNTTAACTTTATTTTTAATAGTTTTATTTTAACTGATATCACACTAAATAATATAAATGTATTTATTTAATAAAGTAACGACTTAATTTATTATAAATATATTTTACAATATTGTGTTTACCCGGGAATATTTGTAACGTATTCAAAATATACGTTTTCAATTTTCATTTTTATATAATTAACATTTAGCAAACTTGATTAAAATTACGAACATTATCTTTATGGCTAATTCATTTTTTTATTATTTAGGTTAATTATGTTTAATTTAATTTATTTTTATTTTAAAAAGAGGAGAAAACTGTTAAAATCTAAATCCTAGGCGTGGATGCTATTCATTAAAATAGATAGATTTTTTAGATTTCTTTCTTGAAAGATAATCTTATAAATTATAACACATATTATAAATATGCATAAATAACATCTGAAAACTGACAACAATCAGCTAAACTGTTTGTTTTATTATAATTTATAATAATAAACAATTCAAGTTTGAGATGTTTTGGAATTTGATTAATCTCTTGTTTTCCTAGTTTAAATAACATTTGAATTTGTAATTTTACAATCTTATGTGTAAAATACACTAATCTTATTATAATAACATCAATAAGATTAGTATGTATTAAAATACATGATTCCTTAATTTTACGAGCTATTAGGCAACATGTTTTATAGTATCTTAGAAATTCGATTAGTATCTTTAATCCAAGGCAAATTAAGAATTATAGATAGGATTGTCGAGAATTTCGATTCGTGGTTCTTTAATTAGAAATTATAACAGCATTTTTTATCCAATCCAAAACACTTAAGAATTATAGATCGTATTGCCGATAATTTTGATTCGTGTATCTTTAATTAGAAATGTATCTTTAATCCAAGACAAATGAAAAAATATTTATTGAATTACTGGGAATTTTGAAAATATGTTTTTATTTCATACTGTAGTACTATAGAATATGATAAAATTATTACTTTATTTTTGTATAAGAAGCCTTTAAATGAATGTTTTATTTTTATATCAGTGTTGCTATGTTCTTACAACTTCCTATGTATCAGATTTAGTCAGTGAGTTTATAGTGACCTGAATGTTCATTTCATTCAGGATCTTCAGTAAAACGCAGGATATCTTGTAAACAGTCGACCTCTTCCCCCCACCACTTTACTCGAATATATTGAACTGTTTCTAAAATAAGCCCTATCGACTGTTTAAGCCCAACCTCCTACATATCGATATATCGAATTGAATTGAAGATACACCGTAACTATCGATATATAACTAACTAGGTGCCTGTCCTGAAACCAGGCCTCCCGGTTGATTCCCCAGCCCCTTTAGTCCTCAGTATCAGTCAAGGTTGGTCCGTTATCTACACGGCTACCTCTCGTATTATTCGAAAAGTTAAACGAGAAAAACCTTTATCTGTATTTCTCGAAAAACACCGTCAGTTTTCTTTTGTCTTCGAAGAGATTAACACTTTTCTCGAAACATTCGTCGGTATTTTTTTTTTTTTTCGTGAATGAAACCAAATCTTAGTTTTAGTGTTACTATAGATACAGGAAACACGGNAAAATACTAATGATCTACATGGCAACACTGATTTTACCCCTTCTTTAGTATTATCAAAATTTAATGTCGTCATAGTATTCACTAATTACAGCGAAATAAACTGTTTTAATTATAAATATAATAGTATTGTTTATGCTTCTTTACTTTGGAAAACTTAAAATTTCCTCTAAAAACTGTAAAAGACATCTTTCATAGGTATGATTAAAGTATTTAAAGTAGATGTAACGTAAATTGCGATTCTAATATGCACCATTAGTGCGCAGTTGTCTAGGTCAGGGTGTTGTCAGCCAGTCCGCCGACTCATTTATCCGTCTCACCAATTTTATCATTCGACACATTAATTTATCGCCTCAATATTATTTCGATTCAACCAATATTTTTGCCACCCTGTATTTATTTTGTAATTTTAATATTTGGTTTCACTATATCTTCTTTCACTCTTCTTTTACTGTTTTCTCAAAACAAAGTTGACTGAATAAGAAAAAGACACATTAAAATTTAATATTATTTCCTGGCTTTGTCTTTGAAAGTATGTAGTATGTATTTAAAATGTTAAAGAAACTGACCATAACTTTAATGGCCACGTAAGTACTATTTATATACTTCAGGTATTGTCATAATTTGATTATTTAACTGCTTTAAAACTACATAGTTTTGATTCAGAAGGAATTAAAACGCTCTCTTTTGTAGCCAATCTCAATCTGACCAGAAGGTTAAATTATATTTAAGAATTAATTATTAATTATTACAAAGTGGCTACTGATGGAACCAACCAAAACATGTCACCCTAGGCATTTTTATTTTCAATCAAAATATTTCCACAGGGAGTATAGATATGCATAAAAAAAGTGGTCAACTTGACCAGGTGGCACATTAGCAGGTTTTTACAGGAGGTCACATTAGCAGGTTTTTACAGGAGGTCACATTAGCAGGTTTTTACAGGAGGTCACATTAGCAGGTTTTGCAAGCGGTAAACATTAGCAGGTGCAACTGTATAATTATGTAACTTCCTTTTGAATATTTATGATTTTCGTCATGGTATTATCTTAGTTAAACATGTTGTCCTATTTTCAAAATTTTTCTTTACATACTTTGCATGCTTATACAAAAACTACTATAAAAACTTCTTAATATAGATATATAATATTAACAATTATTGTACTTCTTCAAAATATAAGAGGCTCAACGAAATTCTGGTTGTCACCTTACCGAAATTAGTAAATGAGACATTTTTTCACTGGGACTAGAGAAAATTGGTCGACTTGATCAGCTGGTTTTAGGTGATTAGCAGATTTTACAGGTGGTCACATTAGCTAATTTTGCAGGTGGTCACATTAGTAAGGTATTTACTGTAGTTAATTAGGTAACTTTATTTTTAATATTTATCATTCTCATCTTCTTGATATCGTAGTTAAACATTTTTCCCTATATTTTAACATTATCTTTATATTTTATAAGCTAATAAAAAATTACTTTATACAATATAAACTCGTTTTCTTATGTTTCTTACTATAGATATAATATTAATTATTATAATTCTTCTTAAAAAAATAATTCTTACTCTAGATATACACGTAATATCGTAATAACAATTATTATTTTTCTTTTCCACACAATTACAATAAAAGGATCAACGAAGCATAAAATAAGGATGCATGTGCTAAAACGCAGGATATCTTGTAAACAGTCGACCTCTTCCCCCCACCACTTTACTCGAATATATTGAACTGTTTCTAAAATAAGCCCTATCGACTGTTTAAGCCCAACCTCCTACATATCGATATATCGAATTGAATTGAAGATACACCGTAACTATCGATATATATAACTAACTAGGTGCCTGTCCTGAAACCAGGCCTCCCGGTTGATTCCCCAGCCCCTTTAGTCCTCAGTATCAGTCAAGGTTGGTCCGTTATCTACACGGCTACCTCTCGTATTATTCGAAAAGTTAAACGAGAAAAACCTTTATCTGTATTTCTCGAAAAACACCGTCAGTTCTCTTTTGTCTTCGAAGAGATTAACACTTTTCTCGAAACATTCGTCGGTATTTTTTTTTTTTTTCGTGAATGAAACCAAATCTTAGTTTTAGTGTTACTATAGATACAGGAAGCACGGATTAACCACCTTCCTTATCCTGTGAGTTACATGACCAGTAAGTACTTGTTTTGATTTTTATCTAACTTTTTTTAATGTTGACGCAATAATTTGAAATATTTTAACTTTATTTTTAATAGTTTTATTTTAACTGATATCACACTAAATAATATAAATGTATTTATTTAATAAAGTAACGACTTAATTTATTATAAATATATTTTACAATATTGTGTTTACCCGGGAATATTTGTAACGTATTCAAAATATACGTTTTCAATTTTCATTTTTATATAATTAACATTTAGCAAACTTGATTAAAATTACGAACATTATCTTTATGGCTAATTCATTTTTTTATTATTTAGGTTAATTATGTTTAGTTTAATTTATTTTTATTTTAAAAAGAGGAGAAAACTGTTAAAATCTAAATCCTAGGCGTGGATGCTATTCATTAAAATAGATAGATTTTTTAGATTTCTTTCTTGAAAGATAATCTTATAAATTATAACACATATTATAAATATGCATAAATAACATCTGAAAACTGACAACAATCAGCTAAACTGTTTGTTTTATTATAATTTATAATAATAAACAATTCAAGTTTGAGATGTTTTGGAATTTGATTAATCTCTTGTTTTCCTAGTTTAAATAACATTTGAATTTGTAATTTTACAATCTTATGTGTAAAATACACTAATCTTATTATAATAACATCAATAAGATTAGTATGTATTAAAATACATGATTCCTTAATTTTACGAGCTATTAGGCAACATGTTTTATAGTATCTTAGAAATTCGATTAGTATCTTTAATCCAAGGCAAATTAAGAATTATAGATTGGATTGTCGAGAATTTCGATTCGTGGTTCTTTAATTAGAAATTATAACAGCATTTTTTATCCAATCCAAAACACTTAAGAATTATAGATCGTATTGCCGATAATTTTGATTCGTGTATCTTTAATTAGAAATGTATCTTTAATCCAAGACAAATGAAAAAATATTTATTGAATTACTGGGAATTTTGAAAATATGTTTTTATTTCATACTGTAGTACTATAGAATATGATAAAATTATTACTTTTTTTTGTATAAGAAGCCTTTAAATGAATGTTTTATTTTTATATCAGTGTTGCTATGTTCTTACAACTTCCTATGTATCAGATTTAGTCAGTGAGTTTATAGTGACCTGAATGTTCATTTCATTCAGGATCTTCAGTAGGAGTTCTCTCTCAGTACAATTCCTTTCTCTTTAGGTTTTTACTTCTTTCTGCTTTCCTTTCATAAAACCGAGTCGTCATTGATCTTCTTTAGCTATAACGTTCTCAATTGTAGACGTCTTTCCTCTCTGTAGTGTAGAAATAACTTCACTACTAAGATTTAAGATAAGGAAACATTGATTTTTATTTTAAGCTATGTTATAATAATAATATAACATCTAAAAATGAATATCATATCAATGAAAACAATATCATGATGGATTGTCACTTACGTACCTATCTGGAGCATGAATCTTTGACATCAAAAACACTTATTTAAATACCTTTTATTACCTTTTATTTAGTAGTTTAATTATCTTAGGTTTTTTTTATTCGCGGATTTCGCTGGAACCTAAATTTTTACCTCCGCTGATATCGAAGGATTAACTATATAATAATATGATCGATCAGCTAATTATAGATAGCCTTCCAATTATTTTTTTTAGCGTATTTCCTGGTTGAAATAATCCTCGTATATTTACGTTTGACTCGCGAGACATACATTTATTTTTATAATATTCTTTTAGCTAAGAAAACTTCAATTAAATATAAATTGAGGCAAAAATCCCGAACAAAATCTTACACATTATAACACCTGTCTACATTCATCTTTAAAAAAAAAAAAAAAAAAAAAAAAAATTGCAGTATTTATTTCCAATTTAGTTCATTTTCAGTCGATAATTGGTTTAAGACGTGATTTCTTATTTCTGTTTGACTATAATTGTGCATTTTTTTAATTTTTTTTTGTACGAGCATCTAAATTAACTAAGGTTGGTATAGGAAGTTTTCATATACAAATTAATTGTGCAATTATAAAATTTGATAATTTTTATATTTGTATTTATTAATGATAACAATTTTTTAAAAATTAAACTTATTACTAGCCGGTTCTTATTACTCGCCTTTCCGTCTTTCGATTAATCTTTGCTGTAATGCTTCACGACCTCAGAAGAGCTTGATATTAAACCATTAATTGCAATTCTTTGCTGACCCAGGCAGCATTCCTATGTAGTTGTATAATCTATATACTATATACATTCCTTTGCAATATAGTTGAAATATAGTAATGTCCTACCCTTTACATTGTATACACTTTTTCAATATGATAGTTTTGCACTTTTCTTTTCTTATTTTGTCTCTCTACTTTTATCTCTTGTACTTTTAGAGTCTCTTTATAACAGGCTGCTCTAGAACAGCCGAAACTGGTCAATTATTTCAAATAAAATTATTTTGTGTGAAGACGTTGTTTTCGTTATTGGTTATTGAACTACACCACTTCTTATGAAGAGTAACTATCACACTCTGTAGAAAAACACAGTCGAGGATGATAGTCTTTTCTATAAGCTAAACATTCTATTCCTTAGCAAAACAAATATCCCTATTCTTAATAAAACAATCTCTCGGCACATTTATACAAAAATGTGCCATTTTTTTGTAATCTAATATACTTTCGGATAACTGAATACACACTTCTACACTAAATACACACACTCACTACACTATTCTTAAAATTAGTATTGTTTTTTGACAGCGCGGGAAAATAGAGAAGGAGCCAATGAGAGCGTTGGATTTTGAATTTTAGAAGGTCGGGCCAACTAGGCAAATAAAAATGTCTCTAGTGGAGGGACGCCGACCTAAGGGTAACCGTTCCAAGAGACTTTATAACCTCCACGCCACCGCTTGAATTCACTTTTACATATTATTCACTTTTTATGTTATTTAATTATAATTCTAATACACTAAATATTATACTGGTTTTTGAATTTTGTTTGTAACTACCCGTCATTTCAATTTGTTAAGTTATTCTGACAAAGTAAGACTTAGACAGAAAATTAATCAACTCAGTAATCGTTATCGTTTTCCATGTTATATAACAATAATAGAGTTTATTGTTTATTTACCGAAAAATAATAACTACTTCTTTCACACTGTACTCAAATATTGATAGATTAAAATGTAAACTTC
>KZ651101.1:1740827-1752968 GCA_001010745.2 Gerris buenoi | reverse complement strand
TTGACATATTTTTGTTTTCCTGTCGACCTCGCTGAGACGAATAAAAATTCTCTCGGCTTCGAACGTTATTGCGGGTACCACCCGTCCTGCTGAGCGCTGCCACATCTTGCGTTGAGTCCTCATTTAACTGCGTTGGCTCTTCATTTAAAACCTTAGTTTGTTCGCGCACAAGTTCCATATCTTGAACTATTTTGACTGCCTGATCAAACGACAAGGACCTTTCGCTTAACAAACGTTTCGTGATAAGTGGATCACGTACTCCAATCACCAACTGATCTCTCAGAGCACGATCTAAATAACTCCCGAAATTACATGTCGCGGCTAAACTTTTCAATTCAACAATAAACTCCCGAACTGATTCACTGATCCTTTGGTGTCTCAAATGAAACTTATAGGTCTCCGCGACTTCTAACTTTTCTGGAGAAAAATGATTTTTAAGGGTTTCTAACAGTTCTTCATATGACTTATCCTTCGGCCTATAAGGAGACACTAAATTTTTTAAAGTTGTGTAGATCTCTGGGCCGATTAATAAAATCAGCAAGGCAACTTTCTCACTATCAGCAGTGTTATTTACATCAAAAAATGCTTCGAGGCGTTCCAGATAATTTTCGAACACTTCCTGTGACGGTTGAAAAGGATCAATGCTTCCTATTACTGCACTTCGCAGTGTTATTTCCCTCTTACTCTCAGACGAACTTGCCTTCGATTCCGACATAATGCAAAACAAAAAAATACCTACGTAAGTTCTTCGCTCGTCGCCAAACTGTTATGTCTTCAATAAGAAAGCAGTCGAGGTTAACATCAGTCAATTTATTAAACATCAATCCACAGAGTACAAAACTATATCTCAGAAAAAACCACTCGTCCACAATGACAAGGTCAAAACAAAACAAACATAATTAAAACGGTACATGACACCCTCTAAGCCCTAAGCCCTGTAAATCCTATTTCATCTTGAACCTGTTAATGTAGTACTCCCACTCCCTTGACTTGGGATTGATCGAAAGGATCGAAATGAAACTTCGATACAAACTTTTGATTTGTTGCATTTCCTTGAAGGTGCCCTTCTGATTCTTTTTTCGTTCCTCTTCGCCGCGTTGCTGTCGTAACTTTATCCTCGTCGACTAATAATGTAAATAACTTTACTAATAAATAGTATTAAACATACATTTATTTACATACTTAGATGTCAATAATGATGTATAGATATAGATGCAAAGAATTGATTTATTTGTTAAATGTACGAGACTTCGCAGTGTATTAGAATTAGAACTCGACTTTCGGCACTATGTATTTATAAATGGTAGGTACTCTTTAATGATAACAGACAAATTGGACAGTGTGATTTCTTCGTCTCTTTATCAGTGAATGACCAACTATATGGTGATGAAACTTGATCTTAGTTAAATAATAGTTTCTTAAGTCAGGCCTGTCAGTCTTGATTGATCAATTAAATTATAATTTCAAGTCAGTACTGTCAGTCTTGACTGAACAAACCTGAATGCCGGCCATCAGAGTGTGTATATATTCCAGTCAGCCTGTCAGTTGCGACTGTTTTGGCGGGCAACTTTAAGTTTTAAGTAGGTCCGTTCCGTCTAAACTTACAGGCCTACCAGATCGCGTTTTACCGACTTAAAACAGTAGTTCCAAAACTGCGGGACCCCATCGGACAGACTAGTGTCCAATTTGGGGAAAAGATCAATTTTGAAATTATTTGAGCGAAATTTGATTCTAATTCAACTAGAATAAGGTAGTAGAACAAAAATTTAAAAAGCAAGTGATATTTTGTCAGATATTCTGTAAAACATTATTACTAATATTTAGGTGTTTTTAGCTGATGTATAAAAAAAGGCTGAGATTGAGATACATTTCTTAAAGTGTTTTCTACGGGCTGAGACAGGTAGTCAAACAAAAAAATTCTTAACATTCAGAGTGCACATCAGAGAAAAAAGTTTGTAGTCAAAACAATATTTTTTCTTCATTCATTTTTTTTAACAAGACAGAAACAACTAAGCTTTTCTGGCGTTAATAATTTTAATCTATGTAAATACAGATTTTCTTATTATAAGGACCGTTAAAAGCCCTAAATGTATCTCTTAAAATGAAAATATTTGTTAAATGGAAATATAGAGTTTTGCGATTAGTTCTGAATTTTTAAAACTAATAAGTATGTGCGTGCTTTAATTTTTTATTTACGAATATCGAGCTGTTTGTTTTAAAAGCGTTAACCTTGACCGGAATTAGAAACATGAACATGGTAGTATCTAATATGATGAATTTCCATTGTTTTTAGTTAACTATTTTCTCACAGTTTATAGAGTTGTTTGAATATATTAACTTGTTTATTTTATTTCTACTTCAGACTCTATGTGGAAAAACGTATGTTTGGTCAGCTGGTATTACTGTCCATTAGTAAGAGTTTTTAAACGGGTGCCATTTTCATGACGCCGTCAGCTCAGGAAATGTCACTTATTTATAGATGAGCTCGAACTCGCTTTACTGAGTCGAGTTCTTGTCATAGATCAATATGTTTTCCCACTTTTTCCTTCAAATAATCTTTATAATCCTTCAAAAATTAAATCCCATTAAAGTCTAAAACGAGAATGAAATTGCAGCTTATCTATATGTCAAATATAAAAGGTATGGAAGATACGAAAAAAAATGTAATCCAATTAATCTTTTAATAACATTTAAAATCGTTATCACTCTTAAATCTTCAATTATTATTTTTTAAAGACCAAGGAAAAATCAATATTCAGAAAATTTGTGTACTTCATAGCATTCTCTCGTTTATTACGGGACGAATGTGTTTTATTAAATTTGGTTTCGTTAAAATGGTTCGATTTCCTAAAGGGTCAAACTTTTTTTTTTTTAGTAAATTTTATACATTTGCGCTGATGGTTAAAATTAATATGGGACAATCTGTATAGGCTAATTTAAATAAACCATTTTTTTTTTAGTATTCCTAAAGATATAGATGTTAGTAGTAGTAGTTGTCTAGTAATTCCGAATTCCTACTAGAACGGGTAGGACGAACCACTTGTTCGAACCTTGCAATCAGGCCATCTTTTAGGCCCTTTTTACGCCCCGTGGAAGAGAGATCCAGCCACTTCACACATCATACATATGTACATTGTACAGCCGAAGCAAGTATGATGCGATTAATAGTGAGCCATATAAATCAGAGCGTCACGGCGAGGAATCGAACCCCATCTCGTTCCGGTCATGATTTAGTGATGGCCGAGCAGACGTGGTTTAACCCACACGGTCACGCTGGCTCTCTATATAGATGTTAGAAAAATGTAGTGTGCATGCGAAAGAAAAAGGTAAGAGAAATTCATGAGGGACAAACAATGGGCTAATTATTACCTATTGACCTACCGTCCAAATCTCATCAAAAATTATCTACAAAGTTGTTTTTATGATGAANGAGAATGAAATTGCAGCTTATCTATATGTCAAATATAAAAGGTATGGAAGATACGAAAAAAATTTTTAACGGTTTCGTTAAAATGGTTCGATTTCCTAAAGGGACAAACTTTTTTTTTTTTAGTAAATTTTATACATTTGCGCTGATGGTTAAAATTAATATGGGACAATCTGTATAGGCTAATTTAAATAAACCATTTTTTTTTTAGTATTCCTAAAGATATAGATGTTAGTAGTAGTAGTTGTCTAGTAATTCCGAATTCCTACTAGAACGGGTAGGCTCGAACTCGCTTTACTGAGTCGAGTTCTTGTCATAGATCAATATGTTTTCCCACTTTTTCCTTCATAATCTTTATAATCCTTCAAAAATTAAATCCCATTAAAGTCTAAAACGAGAATGAAATTGCAGCATATCTATATGTCAAATATAAAAGGTATGGAAGATACGAAAAAAATTTTTAACGGTTTCGTTAAAATGGTTCGATTTCCTAAAGGGTCAAACTTTTTTTTTTTTAGTAAATTTTATACATTTGCGCTGATGGTTAAAATTAATATGGGACAATCTGTATAGGCTAATTTAAATAAACCATTTTTTTTTTAGTATTCCTAAAGATATAGATGTTAGTAGTAGTAGTTGTCTAGTAATTCCGAATTCCTACTAGAACGGGTAGGACGAACCACTTGTTCGAACCTTGCAATCAGGCCATCTTTTAGGCCCTTTTTACGCCCCGTGGAAGAGAGATCCAGCCACTTCACACATCATACATATGTACATTGTACAGCCGAAGCGAGTATGATGCGATCAATAGTGAGCCATATAAATCAGAGCGTCACGGCGAGGAATCGAACCCCATCTCGTTCCGGTCATGATTTAGTGATGGCCGAGCAGACGTGGTTTAACCCACACGGTCACGCTGGCTCTCTATATAGATGTTAGAAAAATGTAGTGTGCATGCGAAAGAAAAAGGTAAGAGAAATTCATGAGGGACAAACAATGGGCTAATTATTACCTATTGACCTACCGTCCAAATCTCATCAAAAATTATCTACAAAGTTGTTTTTATGATGAAGGTTCGCTAAACTTTTGAACTTCATTGTAGACCAAAATGGATAGAGCACTGCGAAGAAAACTGTATTCGGTGGCTCAATTCTCAGCATCCAAATACATTTTCAAGAATAATATAAATTAGTCCCTATAGGCATACGTTTGAGCTGTGATTTAAGATTTTTTACTTTAAGAAAACGTAAACTATCAAAATTAAATTTGATTGTTGCTTCCGGCTTAACTTGGAGGTAACGAAAGCGTTGTAGTCATACTGATTTATTCATGTCTCCATGCTGACTGAATCCGTGAATCAATGAACATTTTCAGACATCAATGAACACTGACACCAATTTTTGGCCTTGTGTCTGTCTCTCGCTCAACATTTTTTTCGAATCACCATAACTTATAAACCATATTTATCCGGTTTACATTGAATTTTGATGGTATTCCATATCAATTTCAAAATTCAGGCCTCTTATTGTTTTCTCTTCTGCGTACGCACAATTGTTTTCAATACTTTTATCTTTAAAAGAACTTATCCGAGTCCGAGATTGAACATTTAGTAGCTCACAGATGGTTCAATATTAATTTAAATTGTCTCCGAACACTTACTATTGAATAAAAATATGTGTTACCCCACTTATAATTGAAAGAGGTCCAAATAATCACACATTTAATTTCCTAGTGATCATTTATCCAATAATATTAGGTCGCATTAATTAGCAGACTATTTTGCTATAATGATACCGATATAGTTTGAAAGTCAAGTAATCATTGCAATGAATATCGTCTTCGATGTATTTCTAAAAAAAAAAATCTATTATATCTATTCCAGTTCATTATCAGCACTATGAAAGATAGATTACATTCACAATGATTGCCGTACAAGGTTGAAATATTGATTACTACTATTTTTTTTTTATCTACTTGAGTATGTTACAGAGTAGTCTGCGATTTCACCAATCAATGATTTACAAGATTTATTTTTAAAAATATTGATTATTTAAGAGGGCAAACGGATTGACATTTTTTTTTGTTATCTAACCTCAGTTTGAAGCTGTCTGGTAATTTGACATCAAAGTTTTCGAATGAATTAACCACGAGGTATAACATCACCAAGCTGATTACAGTAGTTAGCACCTAATTTCGCTGTAAAGATTAATTAGGGTGAATTGTATGGCGTCTATTAAATTTAAATATCCGATATAATTTCTAATTGTACGAACTATTGTCTGCAAATTTTTGTGGCACACGCAGCTTCTTCGCGTCCATCTTTTGTATGAATGGTTACATGGCAATTAAATATGTGGTTGTTTGGACCTATTTCCTATTTCAATTCCGAGAGGTGTCACATATATGTTAATTCAATATTAAAACGAAACAATATTTGCAGACGAATAAAGCTTGTGGAAAGTGTATAATTTTTCATGCCATTTTGTCAAAAAACATCAAAATATGGCGTTCCCCCCCCCCCTTTATACTAATTTTATGTTCACAATACCCACGAAACCCTTTTTACGTGAGACTTCACGCACAACCAATTTATGATATGGTATGATTCTCAAAAATGTTAAACGACAGACCAAAATACCGACCGACAGACTGACACTTGACCAAAAAATGTTCCTTGATGTCTGAAACGGATTTCTGTCTTTGAAATTTAGCATTTGGAGACATAAAAAAATGATTAATTAATTTCGTTAATGCTTCCTTTACCTTTGATAAGCTCGAGAGCAAAATGTGTTTTAAAATATTAAATAAAGACTTTTATTTCCTTTCTTCTCAGTATTAAAGAAATATTTTCTAATTTGGTCTCTAAATTTCTAATAAAAAAAAGAGGCAAATTTGTGATGTACTACGATGATTCGTATCATTTAATGAAGTATAAACTTATATTTTACATACTTTTACTATACATATAATATATATAGGCTTTTGTGGCAATGGGCAATTATAAAAATACAACCATTTTCTCATACTTTATTTAGGTTTTTATTTTTATCTTTCCCCCTATTTTTTAATTAAGTTAACTAAAGAAGTGATAAGATTAGAAAAAAGGTAAATTCATAACAAACAAGATAATAATATCTACGTTATAATTACAGGTACTCGACTATTTCTTCCTTAAAAAATACAGTAATAGAACTGAATTAAAAACACCGTAAAAACTTCTCAAATAAATAAACCTAACTATCTGTTATCTGTTAATATAACAATGATAAAATGTGTACTGTTTGATTTTTTTACAAAGTTGTTTCTATCTTATCAAAAGCCAATTAGAACACTTCTTTTTTACTTATACTAATTTTTGCTTTGTAAAAATTTAAAGTATGTAATTCTTTATGACCTATATGCTAAGCAATCTATCAAAAATAATTTCTATAAAACATTCCTTTCATATCTTAATAAATATGTCACTCTCATTACTTCATTGGTATTTTTTCGTCGGTTAATATAAGCGCTTTTTAACTTAGGTCATATAATATTTAACTTAATATTTGGCTAACACCTAACACGTTCCGTTTAGCTGCAATAGAAAAACATATGGGATGCAGTAAAGAAACCATATAAGTTTACTGAGACATATTGACTGTTAAACTAGATCAGTTAAACTGTATGATATTGTTATGTAATATTTGTAAGAATCAGTCTAATAAACATACTATTTTTAAAATAAAGAATAATTTCTTTCGAGGAAATAATATGTGAAAAGTGAAAACATATTTTCTTAAATAAATCTACCTCAGACATAAGTGGTATAATAGGCCAGTCAAATTAGACCTAAGAAAGCCGTTTCGGGGAATTAATGTCCAGAAAGCTGGAAATCGTTTTAATAACTTCGTTTGGTCCTAAATAAGTGTAATCTGAGTTTGCACCATCCCAGGAGGTGAGCATAACTTTTAGGAGCCCAAAAACAAGTAAATGTTTGCACTTTTTTTCAGTTTTTTGCTTATAGCTCGAAAACAGTGAGACAATATATTCAATATTACAGAGGGTTAAATTCTGCGTCGAATGAGTATATAAATCTTCTAATTCGGTTCAATAGTATAGCCGTAAGCAAAAGTTAAAAATTGGGAATTTTTTCTCCTTTTGGTGCTATCTTAGGTTTTGGAACTTTCCAGGACCATATCTTCGAAACAGGTACTCCTATTGAAAAAAAACCCACAAATTAAAAGTTGTAGAGTATAAAATTTCACATATAGATATCTCAATAATTGCATTCTGAAATTGGAACTGAAGAATATTCAAATAAGTTCTAAGAAATGCACATTCAGAAAAATAGTTACGTAAGTATACACACGCTGAGTAGAATGAGTTTAAGAATTTTTTCGATATGAGTTGGCGCCTTATCCTCTTTCCATCTTTGATAAAACAGGACTACGAAAAACAAAGAAATCTGTATTTTATCAATTATTTATTATTTTCACCAGTGTCTGATCCACCTAACCTTGCAGGTAGTGCCATTGTAATTGATGGTGGGTTACTTTTACATCGATTAGTTTGGCAGTCGAAGGAAAATTTTTTAACCATTCTTTCCAAATATTATAAAATATAAGTCCATCTACGATTGTTAGGTTTTAATAATAATAGAGAGTTTAAATGAGACGTACTTTTGTTTATCCTGATACGTTAATTTGATATACGTCATTTTAAAATGTCGTATGACTTCATAACTGAGTTTAAACAAGACGTAAAAAAAAGACGTAGAGAAGAGAGGTTATACTATATGTTTTTATAACTGTTAAATTTTTGATAACTCGTATTTTAGAAAAATATCTTTTGAACATGGAGGAGGAAGTTCATGAGTTTATGAAGTACTATTTACATGGTGCACTAAGTGAGCGTGAATTGGGATTTGTTTTTGAAAGTTATATGGAGCTGCAGGATGAGCGCTATAAATTTATTTCTATGCGGTTTCTCGGACAAGAAATGCACCTTTGATTTGCTGATGGGGTTTTATTGACGGCACTGCCAGGCGAATATATGCCGACCAACAAGAAATCTACAGGATTATTACAGCGGGCACAAAAGGTTTCATTGTGTAAAATACCAGTCAATCATGGCTCCAGGGGGCCGATTCTGTAACTTTGAAACCTTCCTTTTCATGTTGTTATTTATCAAATTGTTGTTATGAAGGTGCGCGCGCAACCTGTCAAGGTGAATCTGTAACTTTGTCTGTTGTTATATAAGGAGAAATTGATAAATAAGGTTTGATATATAGCAACTCGAAATTGTTGTTGATATAATTCGTCAGGTTATGTTGTTATATATCAAATGATAAAAACCAAAACAAAATGACGCAATTATGTTTGTTTTCATTCACTTTCCTTGTTTTCTGACAGAAATGACTATAAAATAGCCAATAAAAACGCCAATAAGACGCTGTCAATGCGTAGTTCGGTATACGGTCATATACAGCGCTGGCATCACTTTACAGATTCACTAAATTATATAACAACACTTTGATATAAAGCGATGTTTGATAAATAATGTCAAAGTGGATATATATAAAAAAAGATACAGAATCGACCTCCAGATGGATTAATAATAAGTTTGCAAGGCAAGAAGCATGATGCAGGTATTTTCAGGGATAGCCGTTTTTATGACCAGCTGATTACTCTAAATCTAAACCAACCTGGATTCAACTATGTGATCTATGGAGATCCCGCCTATCCTATCTCAGACGTTTTGATTTCTCCATTTCGAGGATCTAGACTTAATGCTAATGAATAGCTATTCAATTCCAGAATGAGCAAAGTTAGACAAGCAGTCGAGTGGGAGTTTTAAAAGATATGCACATTATTTGCTTTTGTAGATCACCATAAAAATCAAAAAATACTTTTGCAAGATGTTACTACTATGTACTATGTACAAAGTGGCTACAATACTTACCAACTGCCATACCTGTTCATATGCGGGAGTCAGACAAAGTATTTTGACATAGACCCACCCTCCTTGCAGGAATATTTGAATTAAATTTTTTTTTTTTATGTATTTATTATGTAATTTACAAATAATTTTTTTAAAAAAATCTTAAACTATTGTATTTCATTCTCCATATACAACAAACTTTACTTTCTCCATGTACAACTTTTTACTTTAACTTGTCAATAAGGAGAGCCAAGAGCTGATGCGTTTGAGTCTGAGCAGCCATTGCCATTTCAAACTTCTTCTCCTCGAGGGCAAGTCTTCGTTCTTCGATGTCCATCTGCCTCTCTTGTAACCTTAATCTCCTCTCCTCAAGTTGTCTATCCTTTTCAAGCTTACCTTGTATTACTTCAGCAATAGTCCTTTTTACACTCAGAGACCTTCTGGGTAAAGGTTGGTTACTTGGTGTAGCAGGACTTCCATGTGAGGTATGAGATTTTGCAGAGCTATGACTACATGATGGTTGATCACTTTGTGAAGCAGGGGTCTCCTCTAGGGTTTCATTTTCACCATGATCAGGCAAAATCAATGGTTCGGAAGAGGTGGTTAGATTGACGTCTGGGTCTTGTTTGGGAATCAATTGGACGGCTTGAGCCCTAATTTCTTCACCTGTCTTTGTTCGACTGTTTGTGGTAATTTTTTTTTGTATGAATTCTTCCTTTAAGGATATTAATTCTTGTAAAAGCTGTTCTTTTTCGCCGTACATTTCCTCAGTCCCTGACCGTCTAAGGTTCCCCAAGTCCTCTTTTTTTAAAAGGTTCATTAAGTACTCAACATGATCCTTCACTGCTTGGTGGATATTTAATGATGAGAGTTTGTGAGATGTAGTAATCACTAGGCTTACGCCTCTGTGTACAAACGCGGCCCTTACGTTAGAGGAAGGGAGCGAGAGAAGAGGCGACACTAGCGCTAGGTGTGCCTCTTCCACCGCGTACCGCCAGCCGCCAGTTGTGAAGACAGAGTTGGCGAAACGACGTCTACGCAGCTCAAGGCCACCCCGCTACCGCTAACCACTACCTACAACCTCAACTCACCATTCCTCAGGTAAGTCTAGTGATTATAGNACTATTTTAATAATATAGATAGAAATGGTTTGTTCGCTATACCTGTGTTATTCTTCATTGGTGTAATGGAGGAAAATACGGTGGTCTTGCTCTTTCAAAAGAGAGAGAATAATTGAATATTAAGTTTGTTTTTTTTTTAAAAAAAAAAAAAAAAAAAAAATTTTTTTTTTTTTTTTTTTTTTTCGTATTGAATACGGATTTAATACCACTCTTGGAAACTCTTAACTTATTAAATCCCAAATCAGGATTCAATCCTTTTATTTACACATGGAAAAATTATTTCTAATATAAACGTTGAGATTAATCTAAATCAAGTCTGCTTACCTGGGTAAAATTCTCGTGAACCTTTTTCCAGATCTTGGAATCTTTGTAAGGGTTGTTACCAAGTACCTCTTTTAATAGATCCAAATCATCTTGGCAAGAAAACCTTAATTTTGTTTTCTTATCAGACTAAAAAACGAATTATATGATTAAAAATAAATTATAAACTGTGAACTATCTAATGCAATGTAAACAATTAACTACAAAACATCATCATTTCAAATACTCACAGTTCTGTCCGCCATCACTTGCAATACTCAAATTGAATTGTTTAAATAGCAAAATTAAACAAATAAAACCAAGTTTAGTTTAAACAATAACACGCTTAAAAAAACACGGATAAGATATACAAACACAAATAACGTTAAAAAATAAAGAAGGTGATACGGCAACTGTGACAGATGACGGATTAAAATATCACGTCTTTTCACAATACGACAATTTTCTACGAGCGCATGCGCGGTAGGTTTGACCTCGGAAAGACATATAAAATTGATTAAAGTGTTACGTCTTTTCACAGTTCGACAATTTTATTTTTATACATATGCGCTGTAAGTGTGACATGGGAAAGACGTATGACGTTAATTCCACTTTACCTCTTTTAAACTCTCTAATAATTACAGAAAAAACAGTTAATTTAAATAAACAAAAAGCCTTAGAGCAAATTAATTTTGTTACATGTATATAAACACACAAATCGTGCGATAAGGGGAAAAATTATGAAACGCGCATGCGCAATGAATAAAACTACGAAAATAATCACTTTCTACGCATCTAAACAGAGATAAAATGTTTATATTTCGTATCAATCGAAGATAAAATCTAATTTTATCATTCATTCCAGTGGAAATAAATATATATCAGCACTACGCGTGTTAGAAATTGGAATTGTAAAGCGAAGGTTATCATGAAGTATTTAAAGAAACGTACAATAATTATTTTAAGTGTGTAGTAAAACTAATTTACTACTTTAAATAATTTTATTTAATATTGTGTATTATAGTTTCTTCTAAACCCAACCTCTTCGATGTTTGACACGCGTACTGCAGTTATTATATTAAATAACTTTTTTGAAACAAATTTTGTTTATTTCCACTGCAATAAAAATGGTTAAATATAATCGTATATTTGTATTATAAATGAGTTGGACTTATTACAAGTTATATTTAGATTCAATTTATATGATAATAAAACTGTTTAGTGCAATCAGATAATTTATTTATAAGGTGTGGTTTGATAATTACACAATATTAAATCATTTAAATTCTTACGATGATAATGTAAAAAATTTAACATATATTTCTTAACCATAGTATATAGAATAACTAAACGAAGAGGGAATTAAAACTTGGG
>KZ651101.1:1700914-1711295 GCA_001010745.2 Gerris buenoi | reverse complement strand
TAGTTTTGCGATGATTTCTCATATTTGCCGAGGGAAATTTTGTTGGACAACTTCAGATTCGTGTTCAGCACCCCAAAAAACATAAAATAAGCCACTAACAACAATTACACCAAAACTTTCCACTTTGAGCTCTTTTTATGCACCATTTGACTGGACTAGTACCCGATTTTTTTATTTTTTTCAAAATTGTTTTTCCAATTGGAAACCCTAATTTTTATTGCTGATTGCGAAATAACCAAATCTTTCCCTTCAACAGTGGCCTTGACCATAGCCTACACAACGCCTTTGACCATGACCTTAAAGGTCATTTCAACCCTTCCTCCTCCCCTTTTTTTAGTAATTTATTTGTTTTTAGTACTTTTATTCAATTTTTTTTCTTCGTGGCCTTATTTCTGGTCATGGTCAAGGATGTGGTCGACCTTCAAGAAAAAAAATTGAAAAAAGTACTAAATACTAATAAATTACTAAAAAAAGGGGAGGGGGAAGGGTTGAAATGACCTTGAAGGTCATGGTCAAGGGCGTTGTATAGGCTATGGTCAAGGCCACTGTTGAAGGGAAAGATTTGGTTATTTCGCAATCAGCAATAAAAATTAGGGTTTCCAATTGGAAAAACAATTTTGACCTTAGAATGACCTTAAAGGGTATTCTCAAGGACACGGTCAAGGTCATATTTTACATAAAATTTCCTGCTCTTTTCAAATCTGCAATAAAAAATGGGGGTTCCCATTTAAAATAACAAAGTTGACCCTCAAATTACCCTTAAGGGCAAGTTTTAGGTCAAATACAAGGTCACCATTGAATAGCTAAGGAAAAATCCTGAAAATTGTGTAATTAACTTTTTTAAAAAAAAATGCATTTCTGACGAGTTATTCAGAGGTTTCCATACTTTTGTGCCACCCTGTATGTAATGATACATAAAACATAAACAAATTATTAAATTAATGACCTAGGCTGTTGAATGGGACTAACCCCCCCAAAAAAATCCATACCTTAAGGAAATTAAAACTTTAGAAGACTAAATAATGCAATTTGTGTAAATAATAAAAATGACTAAATGTAAATTATAAAATTTGCATTTATTTTCTTTAAAATTAAGTTTTTTTTATCGTTTAGTTATTTTTATTTATTTATTTTTTTTTCAAAGAAAATTCCTAAATTTGTTTTCCAAAAAAAAGGTTGAGNAAGTAATCCGAATCTAACGATATAAGCCGTTTTCCCGGGAAAAATCTAGTTCCTGAGAAAATAGCTTTAAACGTGGACGGAGAGAGACCGGGTTCGATTCCTCACCAAGGAGAAGTTATTTTTCTGATAAATTTTGATAAAATACTTAATAATAATAATAAAATGTACCTAGGAAAACTCGAAAAGTAATACGTGAAAAGTATTATGAACTCTGAACTTGTATATGAAAAAGTTTGTCTGAGTTGCCTTGGACCGATTTTTTATACCTTAATTCTTTGTTAGAAGTTGCGTTAATAAACGTTCTGTTTGATTACTAAATGTTCAATTTAATATTTATTTATGACATTTAAAACTTTTTTATGTCAGAAAAAGGAGCATCAAGGATTATAATAAAATTGTCACTCCAAGTAAAATTCAAATAGGTATATTTTTTTATTTTAAAGCAATTCTATTCTTCGATTAAATCATCTTCACCACCTAAAACCAATCATTAAGTATTATGAAAGTTAAAACATGAAGCAATACATTCCAAAGTAAACAAACACAAACAAGAAGTGAATAAAAGTATAATAATAGTTATTTATTTATGCACATAAGGGGTAAAGTCAGTCATTATTCCCTGTGTGAAAAAGTTGGTTCTTGAAGCGAAGACAAAGGAACCATGGTCCCTAAATCCCGAGGCGAAGCCGAGGGAATAACGCTAATTAACTCCCGAGGCGCAGCCGAGGGAGATAATTCTCGCGAGGGGAATAATGGCACTTTACTCACGACGTCCAGTTGGGAGAAAAAGAAAATACACATTTTTGTCCATTGCACAGTTCTTATTTATTATTTTAATGAATACCAATAATTATTAGCACTTTTAATAGTAGAGATATAAGAGATTCGATATTAAAAACAAATATGAATTGGAATTAAACTCAAATAGAAGGTTATTTAGATGCAGGTTATAAACAATGATAAAGAAGGTTGAAAAAGCAATGTCGCCAACCTGATTTTAATAACTTCATTACATTAGCCATTCATTCTCTACTACTTATAAAATAATTAAGTTGGCAGTACTTACTTTTTTGCCCTAATTTACTTTTTCGCCCTACTTTTACTTTTTCTCCCTACTTTTTGAGTTCAGGGAAGAAAAGACCTGATTTAGTCCCTCTAATCTAAACTAATCCAAAATCAGAACCATAACTTTTTCTCCCTGTTGGAGACAAAAATAAATTTAAATTTTGGTTATTATGTACTAAGATTTTTTAATCCATATTTTTAACCAGTAATAACTTATACTCATTTTACAACTTTTGACACTCTGATTGGCCAACCTATATAAGGAAAAAAATAAAGCCACTAGGCATATGGGTGGCGTGGATACAGTGACATTTTCATTTGCCTATTTGGCCCGACTTTTTTTAATTCAANCAATATTAGCTCAAAAAAGGCCATTAACGGGGAAAAATTGGATAAAGCTGCATTTTGGTTTATGGCTTTATTTTGGTCCCCTGATGAACATACTAAGTTTTCCCCCTCGAGGGAGGTCGGCGTTGGCCGCCATTTTGAAAAAAAAGGAACCAAAATTCGTTTTTTGGCAAATATCTTCGTTCTCATCGATGATACGACAAAAATAGTTATTATCAAATTTGTAGGACTTTAAATTGTCAACAAAAAAGGTTCAATGTCATTATACACTAAAGAGAGGCCGGATTCGATTTCTCTCCATGGTGAAGTTATTTTTATGATTATTTTGATAAAATTTTTATAAACTCGTGTATGAGAAAGTTTGTCTGAGTTTTTTTTTTTTTTTTTCACTTAAATCATATAAATTACCTTCAAATATTGAATTGAAAATTTTATTAAGAGTAATATTTTTCGAAAAATCAAACATTGCCCCACTTTACTCTTGGTACTATTTTTGAAAATTGTAATTTTTGGATGCAGTTTAGATAGTACGGAATTTTTAATATGATAATTCTTCATTTCAAAACGAGCAAAAATTATTATAAAGAGTAACTTTTTCTCGCAAAGTGAAATATTTTTGTTATTTACACCTATAGGTAACTTAAACTGGGGACACACTNGCCCGACTTTTTTTAATTCAAAATCTAGTGCTCTCATTGGTTCCCCTTCACATTTTTTTTCTATTTTCCCGCTCTGTCAAAAGTTAATACTAATTGTAAAAAGAGTATAGTGTAATTAGTTATCATACTATCCTACTTCTGTGATAAATATATGAGTATGTACTGAGGTTCAATGTAAAATTGTCATCAAGTTTTAAATACTATCAATTAAGCTATTGTCATTTAAAAAATGTCTTCAATGGTTCGTACAAGTCATCAAAACTAGCCTAAATGAGAAGAATAGAAAATGGAAGGATGTTTTTTATCATAGACCGTCAATTAGTACAATTCTGTATTATCATTCTTCGGAGTCAAATGACGTTGCAAACAGTTTAATGGTGGACGAACGTCTTCGGCCATTTCAGTCAATTCCAATTGAGCGTAGTTCCTTTGTCACCCTTATAAACAAGATTTAGTGACATACCGTTCTATTGTGTCTGGGGTGAAAGGTACCTGGGATATATCACGATCAGAGTGACATAGNAAAAAAAAAAAAAAAAAAAAAATCAAAATCAAAATTGAGGTGTTTGAAGATGGTTAGAGGTTATACTTACCGAGCTATAATATAATTATATTATACTGGATATCTGTATACGAGAAAGTAAAACGGTCGGGAGTCGGGAGAAAAACGAAAAACAAACTATTTATAACTAGCCGTGATGGAGAGAGTTGTATATAATTAATGGTAACAGACACAGACAGACGTATAGATATTAAGTTGCCTAAATGTCATAAGGGAACTGTTGGTTTCTTTTGTTTTCTTAGCTCACTGCTCACTTCATCATTACATTAAATATAAGCCCACTTGAGAAATGAACATAGCCCAGAGAGTAACGAGATTTCAAATACATTTCCAAATGTGGAGGTAAAAATACGATTTATAAGGAAATGATGCATTCAATCTTATGTATAACCCCAGAAAACACTTAAAAACGTGACTTCTGTCACCTGCATGCAGTAGAGGTGAGGGCTTGAAAAAGAAATGATTTAATCTGCATTCTGACTAATATTCAATATTGAAGAGTGAAGAGGTTTCAATAATAAAAGACAAATTTGGAGAAATTATATTATTTATTTAATCATTCTTCCTCTCTTCTTCCATATTTATTGCATCATTATTGTTTTAAGTAAAAGAATATACATAATTAGATATCATATAAATACTTTATTTTAGTTTTATATCTAAAATCTCTTTTTTTGCATTATCACAAACTTACGAACTCAATATTTTAAAGGCAGTGTTGTCCAATAACTCTAAATACATTTCTATATAATATATAAACATAGATCTACAAATCTATAAAACAATTATAGATTTTTTTTACTTTCTCATACAAAGAGAAAGTATTGTGATGGCGCGAAAATTCGATTTTGAGATATTGATGGATTTACACGTTTTGAGGTCCCCTGAGTCCAAAAAAGTGGTTTTTAAAAAATGTCTGTCTGTCGTCTGTGCAGACACCTGGAGCCTAAACTACTGGGCCGATTTTGACGAAATTTGGCATACATGTTCAGAAAAATCATAACCCGAAGCGAAATCGAGATATGAATTTTAACTCCAAATTTGAGGGCGCTACCCCCTAAAAAAAACTGAAAAAACATGGAAAAAAATTATGTCTCGATAACGGTTCCGAGAATTTTGATAAAACAATTCTAAAATGTAGTCAATATAAATACGATCTAACGGTATAAGCCGTTTTCCCGGGAAAAGTCTAGTTCCTGAGAAAATAGCAACGCGGATGAAGAGAGCCCGGGTTCGATTCCCCGCCCGAAGGGAAGTTATTTTTATGATAATTTTTGATGAAATTTTCAATAGTAATTAAATGTACATATATGGAGAAAGTTTCTCTGAGTTGTCCCGAACCGATTTTTTTTTCGTGGATCAGTAAGCCTCGATTGTTACAGAGGAAAGCACGTTAGAGATTGTATGAATGTGCATGAATAAGCATTTAAACGTTTATAACAAATTGCATGAAACCTTTTTAAGCGAGATACACATAATCCACATAAGTTGCTAAGTACTATCATCATAATATGAGTAACTCACTGAATGGTCCCTGGTGTTCATTGAGATTCACACAAATCTTTCGTATATATAAGATAGACTCTGGCCGAGGGCCGAGGAATTTCAATTTCAATGATCTTACCATTTACCATTATAAAATTTACGGATCATGTTTGTGAATTAGAATTTGTGGATCAAATGTATCCTCTAATCCTCTACACTCTACATCCGTCCCCTTTATTTTAACAAACATTTTCTAACTAATTCCAGCAAGTCAATGTGGCTAAATAATAAAAGACTAAAACTGCTAATAACCAAATTATGCGTTAAATAAATAAAAGTGACCTTGATTAAACGTTTGAAAATTATTAAAACTAAAACGCTACGGAATTAAATTAAAAATAGTGTGTCTAGTACAAAAATAGCCAATGAGATCTAAAAAAAATCGGTCTAAGACAACTCAGACAAACTTTCTAATATACGAGTTCATAATAACTTATCCCAGTGTATTATTAGTTTTTGTAGGTACATTTAATTATTATTGAACATTATATCAAAATGTATCATAAAAATAACTTTTCCTCGCCGGAAATTGGCCTCTTTCCATTCGCGTTTAAAGCTATTTCCTTAGGAACAAGATTTTCCCCAGTAAAACGGCTTATATCATTAGATTCGTATTTAAATAGACAGCATTTTATTTTATGATATTTAATCAAAATCGTCGGAACAGTTTTCGAAAAATTTTTTCCTTACTTTTTTCAGGGTTTTTGGGGGGTAGCGCCCCAAAATTTGGAGCTAAAATTGTCTGAACATGTATGCCAAATTTCGCCTAATTCGGCCAGACGACACACATTAAAAAAAAATCAACACCTTTTGGACACAGGGGACCTCAAAACGTGTAAATCCATCCAAATCTAATTTTCCCGCTATCACAATACTCCTTATATGAGATATGAGAAAATAAAAACTTATAAAAGAAAGCAAAAACTTATATGAGAAAGTAAAAACGTATATGAGAAAGTAAAAACTTATATGAGAAAGTAAAAACTTATATGAGAAAGTAAAAACGTATATGAGAAAATAAAAACATATGAGAAAGTAAAAACTTATATGAGAAAGTAAAAACTTATATGAGAAAGTAAAAACNGAAACGCCGTCATGGGTATAACGGCTCTTAGATAAATATAAAACGAAAATATTAAAAATCCTCCTTTTGCTTCCGAGCTCCCCGAACAGGGCCGTACCTAGGTGCATTTGCGTACATGGCGAACCAGTAAAAGTGCGCCCTACCGGGGAGCCTCCCCCGGAAAAGTTTAGAAGTTTTAACGTCATTAAAACTTAAAACACATTTTTAAGCAATTCTGGCTCCAAAAAGTTAATGTAATTTTTCAGTAGTTTTTGCTACTAGAAAGTACTATTTAACACGTAAAAAAAGTACCACTCAAGTACTATTTAAAAAATNGACCGTCAATTAGTACAATTCTGTATTATCATTCTTCGGAGTCAAATGACGTTGCAAACAGTTTAATGGTGGACGAACGTCTTCGGCCATTTCAGTCAATTCCAATTGAGCGTAGTTCCTTTGTCACCCTTATAAACAAGATTTAGTGACATACCGTTCTATTGTGTCTGGGGTGAAAGGTACCTGGGATATATCACGATCAGAGTGACATAGATGCCGGGTTCTTGGTTCTTGAGGCCGTCTCCCCTCTCTGAGCGTTGTGGTAGAGGGGCTAGGGGCCTTGAATGGAAGGAATCTCCCCTGCTCCTAACCGTCTGGTCCAGTCACCGTAGTCTCTTGTCTCCAGTCAGTGTTTATACCTCACGCTAAGCGGAAGTTAATAATTCTTCGTACCGATTCTTTTGTTGCTATATTACCTTTCATTAATTTGAGTTCCGTTTTAAAATTTTGGTTTTTATTTTTTGTGTGAATAATTTGATTATTTATTTATTTTTGTTGTGCGGTTTTTTTATTTATTTAAGTTATAAAAATCTTATATTTTACTAGTAAAAAACTTAATTAAGTGTTAAAATCGTTTAATAAATAGTTTGACATTCCTGGAAGTTTACTGCCAAGTCATAATCATCATACCTATTTCTTCCTGGAGGATGCATCATCAATGACAAAATCTTTTGTAGGTATTTCATCATTTCGTATCTTTTAATGATTAACAATAATAATAACAATAATAATATCCGTAACACGATTATTAGATATAGGAAGAGAACTTATTCATGTTTACTGCATAATAATTGTGAATTTATTTGTTGTGGTGACAAGGTGGCTGATAATAAAATACCCCTCTGTGATTTAGGCGGGAGGGAATTAAATCCCCCTTGGTACCTCCTAGAGTCACTAATAATGTTGATTATAGATAACACTCAAAATAAGTAAACATTATGTGTGTACCTAATGTAAACAAAGATTACATTAAGGCCCCCAATATATAGATCTTTCGGCTACTGCGGGTCCTTGAAGTCTTAAGAATTAATCATCAAATGACTCAGGTTCCTACCTGGAATTTTTATACTCCTGACCTACTAGGCGAGTCATTATTACTTTCCAGGATCAAAAATTATTTTATTTGGAGGTATAATTCTCGTTGAAAAAATATATGTTTATATTTTATATATATTTTTTTTTTGTCAAAAAACGAGTTCATATGTATCTTCTTATAATTGTATTTTTCTGATAAGACTTATTTTTATTGGTAAATAAATTATAGTAATTTAAAGTAAATACGTTCCTTTCTAATCAGTGAATAAATTATTCGATGGGTAAATTTATTCTTGTTTCTGGTTCATTAATGAATTATTGTTATACTTGTTGAATTAAAACTTGATACCTGTAATTAGGAAGTTGGTAAATGACTTATTATTGGCAAAATAAGACTTCTTGTGGGTAAATGGATTCCCGTTATATATTTCTTATTACTTAATCAATTTCGTTAGTTCATTAATTCTTCCATTGAAAAAAATTAATTCTGGTTTTAATTAATGAATTATCGTTGACTAATGAATTTTTTTTGTAAGTGAATTTAAATGTTGTTATGTATTAAATTTTTATAATATGAATAATATATTGTTTACCTAATGAATTCTTGAATATGCAAAAGACATTAGTTATAGTAGTTATAACTCAGCCTTTTATTGTAAACAGATAAAACTGTCCCTTTTTGTTTATAGTGTTGACTATAAACAAAATTATTTTCATAATTTAATTTAAAACATGAGATGAGATTAAATCAAAGATAATAATATGTAATAACAAAGATACGTGTGATATATAATACATAAGTTATTATTAATTTATTATACAGGTGTTTTCTTAATTCAAAATAAATTATTATATTAGATATCTATAAGTCTTTCTGGAAACTTTGAATTTTTCTTGTAAATATTATTTTAGACAATTTTTGAACAATTAAATACTAAACCGGCTTATAATTAAAAATGGATTAAATACAATTTATTAATTCAAGAAAAACAGGTGTAGGAGTGATTATACCAGATTATTAGAAGTAGGTATATAAACAAAAGATAAGAGACTGAAAACGTAAACAAACATACAAGCTCAGTGTTTGGCAACACTATATAAAAATCGTAATTTAAAATCATATAGCCGATAGAATTTAATCGAACCCCGATTTGCTTTATTNAAAACTTATATGAGAAAGTAAAAACTTATATGAGAAAGTAAAAACTTATATGAGAAAGTAAAAACGGGCCAACAAACTCAAAACAAAGCTTTTTAATAGGTATACATATAGGGTATATGTATGGGTAGGTAACACTGAATCCCATAAAACCTAATTTAATTAATTTATTATTAAACATATAAACATTTTCTTTAGGTGTTTGAATTCTCATGCAATATTTTCTCTCTCAATATTCTGCTTATTATAATGTATAAGAAAATAAATATAAGAATGATTAAATAATTAAATTCATTACCGATGGATTAAATACAATATAACTATTGCAAACTGCACTCATACACGGGACACGGGACACCTGACTCTCAAAATGAAGAGTGTGTTAAAAATAAATGACAGCGGGCGTGATACATTACCTAATAATAATATCATACATAATCATCATCAAATATACCCGCTCTCGACAAGCAGCATGAATAATTGCCCTTCTCATTATTGTCGTGTTATTTCCGTTTCAACTTTGCTAGTGAGAAAAGATGACAAACGAATTAGTTGCCAATATGTTTTAGATATGTCTAAGTAACAGAAATAAACAGCAATAAAACAAATCCAGTAATGAACAAAATCCAAAAAATATTGAGACCAAGAATCATCAATCATCACACTTCTGCATGTAAAGTGAGACAAAGAATCATCACACTTCTGCATGTAAAGTGAGACAAAGAATCATCACACTTCTGCATGTAAAGTGAGACAAAGAATCATCACACTTCTGCATGTAAAGTGAGACAAAGAATCATCACACTTCTGCATGTAAAGTGAGACAAAGAATCATCACACTTCTGCATGTAAAGTGAGACAAAGAATCATCACACTTCTGCATGTAAAGTGAGACAAAGAATCATCACACTTCTGCATGTAAAGTGAGACAAAGAATCATCACACTTCTGCATGTAAAGTGNGATTAAATACAATTTATTAATTCACGAAAAACAGGTGTAGGAGTGATTATACCAGATTATTAGAAGTAGGTATATAAACAAAAGATAAGAGACTGAAAACGTAAACAAACATACAAGCTCAGTGTTTGGCAACACTATATAAAAATCGTAATTTAAAAAAATCATATAGCCGATAGAATTTAATCGAACCCCGATTTGCTTTATTTCAATACTTAGTAGGTACAAATAAAACTAGATGTGTTAAGTTAATCTGTTTTTATATGTTTGTATAATTTATCGCAGTGAATAATTAAAAAAATCACAGGGAAGTACTTGCCCCAAGTACTTTTTAGGGTTTTGTAGATGAGTAAGCATACCCATTATGTAATTATGATTTCTCATCATCAATGACAAAATCTTTTGTAGGTATTTCATAATTTCGTATCTTTTAATGATTAACAATAATAATAAAAGGAATGCAAACTT